>BQNB010130022.1:3522-19012 GCA_026074375.1 Tanacetum coccineum | reverse complement strand
CTCACATGTTGTATTGTGTTGTTGCCGAAGAACAATACAATCTTGCTTATTTCTTTGTCAAAAGAATCAAATGTGCCAGATCTACTCCAACCGCAAATCTTTCATATGGCATGTTTTTAACTCGTCTTTATCAATACGTCATGGAAACGTATCCTCATCTTGACAATGTCACCTATGATATTGTTGAGCGTGTCATGCGTCCTCTTGCCCTAAGATAAACTTGACGACCTCGAAGTGATCGTGGCAAGGCATGCCGTTCTGTCTCTTCTTCATCCTTTCATCATCAAGGCACGTCATCTCATCAACACGATGATGATGATGATGTCGAAACTTCTCAAGCAAGTACTCCATCTCCTGCCACCTATCTTAACTCTCTTAATCCACTCGACTACCAAAACTATCATATGCCTTCCTCTTCCAAGCAAACCGATGAAACTCTCTTTGCACGACAAACCACTTTGCTTAACCAAACGCAACGAATGCATGAGGAGATGCGTGAAGGGTTCAAGTCATTTGGAAAGGCATTAAAAGGAGTGTTTAGCAAGAAGAAGAAGTGAAGACATATGAGAGAAATTAGCTAGATAGCTAAATGTGGTTTAAGACAATTTTTAACTTGATTATGTGTATGTTCTAAACAACTTGTGTGGTGATTATCCAATTTATTCGGAAAGACTAGAGTGTTGGTTATCTTTAGATACTTTTTTGCTATGATAATTTAAATATTTGGTTGTTTTATTTAATCAACTACTTATGCTACTTTGGTTTCATGATTTGATGTGTTTATTACACGTTATATGATTAAATGTGCTCATAAAACTCTATATGGCTTGCTGCAAATAAACCACCAAAACGGAAATACTCTCACAAAAAAAAATTCTAAGAAAAATCGTTTTACTATGAAAAATGGAAACCAGCAGAGGGCGGCCCCCTTAATTCATAACGGGCGGCCCCTTATCTTTAAGGGGACCGACCCCTAATTAAGGGGACCGCCCTAGAAAATCACGGGTAAAACAATATTTTCCTACTTTTTTACCCTCTTTTACCTAGTCTCGGATATCTTTTCCCAGAATGCTCGAACACAATTTGGAATAATCTAAACTAGTTCAAATTCATTCCTTTTCTAATCCATTCTCTTCCCATAAATCCCTTTTAAATGATCATCACCAACACATCATATTCCTCATCATACACTAACCATTATCAACCTCCATGGCTTCACCAAAAGCTTCCATTTCCAAATCATCCAAGAAACCAAAATTCACCATCATACCACCAAAACAACTCTTCACTGACTTGACAAATGAAGACACTATAACCCCATCACCCAAGCTTCAAGAATCATCTCCTAGTGCTCCTAATGCACCCTCTAAAACTACATCCACCAAAGACACCTCATCATCTTCAATTGACTACACACCAAAATCACCAACCTCATCAACATCACTTTCACCCAATGGTTACTTAAACCCACCAACATCTCCTCCTCCAAGAGTTTCTCCACCACCTCCAACTCAAGAAAATGCATCAATGGATATCACTCTCACCCTTTCACCAATTACCCCACTTAATGTCCAATTTGATACTCTATCACCTTCACCACCCATCTTTGGTCATCTCATTCCATAGAACCTTCTTGAGGCACATGAAGATTCATGTTTCTGTTGCATTCATAATCGTACTCTTATATTTGGATTGAGAGATGAACTCCAATATATGTTTTCATATATTGAACATATGCTCTCACAACCTCCAACAACCATCATCCTACCACCTCCATCATCTTCCCTAAACTAAACATATTCTATGTTTAGTTTCTCAAATAATTGTCCATCCACCATTTTGCAAGCAAGTCCTACGGAGCTTTACTAGTTATAGGACTCTTTGTAGTTTAAAATTTTCATGTATGTTAGCATGTTATTTTCTTTATGTATGCATGAGTGTGGTTCACACACTATTTTAAGTTAAATGGATGATATTGTTGGTTGCATTATCTTGTTGTATCCATGAAGTAATACCCCAGATTAGCTTCCGCTGCTATATGTAAAAATAGGGGTGTTACATCTTATGAGTCAATTGGGTGTGGTTATCTATAATGTTAGGGCTCATACCTTAACTTTTCACGACGAGACTTGAAATTTAATAGGTTTATAATGCGTTTTAAATTAAAGATATAAATTTTATCAATGACGTAATTTTCAAAAGTACTATTTATTTGCAACGCATATCACCAAGGGTTTGAGGTTTTTATACTCTATAAATCTCTGATATCTTGCATTTACTTAGGAAGTGCGAATGGTCTAGGGTTTGAATGTTTTTTAATCATTCTTTAATCTTTTTTCGCGATAAAATAAGAATTCTTTAGATTTGAAAACACGGATTGAATCGTCAATTTTTAGAGGCATTACTATTTATACATGAGATGTATAGAAAATATGTGACACCGTAATAAATAACTTAATTGAGTAAAGTTTTTATTAAAACTTATGATACGAAGATGTATGCATGCTTCTTCGTACATATTTGCCACGTCAAATAAAAATACCCTTTTAAATAAGTTGTTGTCATCCAATTTGTAAGAACACTTGCAATTGCCTTTTACATCACGTGAGACATATGTAGATTGCAACCCCAAGGTGATTATACACTTTTTGTGAGACGTTGGTGTTACATAATCATAGTTCTTGATTGGACGACTTAATCGGGGTAAGATGATGAGACCTTATGCTCGAGGCATAGATGAGAAAAAACATGCTTACTAGTATATTGATGTAATAAAGTAAGTCCCATAATATTCTAGGAATTGCACCGGTGGCAATTATTGATCGTCGGTTACCTTTTGAATACACCGTTGCTAGCAGATCAACTAATGTGATGGTGATATGTCAAGTTGGATCCTAGACCTTAGAAAATTATTTTTTATATTTAAACTTGGGTAGTAATTTTCTTCAAGGAGTATTATCGAAAATACTAAAATCTTGAACTTAATATGTTTTGTAGATGGCATTACCTGTCTAAAACATAAACCATTCGGCCTTCAAATCGATGTTTGAAAGAGAAACTTTCTGGTTTAAATTTCAATGATTGGTTTTGTTCACCTAAGCTGGTCTTGAGAGTTGAAAAGAAACTGTCTGTCATTGAACAACATATTCCCCCTGCTCATGCTGCTGACTCTGAAGCTCAAGTGCTTGCGGAATGGAATGCAGTATATGATGCTCATAATGAGGTTTCTTGTCTTATGTTTGGAAGTATGACTCCCAAAATACATAGACAGTTCGAAAACTCCTCACCTTATGAAAGGCTTTAGGAGCTTAAATCTATTTTTGAGAAACAAGCTGGAGTGGAGTGGTTTGACCTAATCGAAACTTTCCATGCTTGCAAACAAGAAGAGGGAAAATCAGTTAGCTCATATGTACTTGAGATGAAGGGGTATGTGGAGCAACTAGAATGTCTTGGTTATGTATTCCCACAAGATCTTAGTGTTGGTTTAATCATGAATGACCTCACTAATGACTTTGCTGGATTTGTATGGAACTATAATATGCATAACATAAGGAAGACAATTGGTGAACTATATGCTCTGCTTATTGAGTATGGGAAAGGTTTACCTAAAAAGGCTGCTACACCACAAGTAATGGCTATTCAAGGTGCTACAATCCACAAAGCCAATAAGAAATCCCTTAATGCTAAATGGAAGGGTAAAGGTAAAGGCAAGGGAAAGGATAAAAGTTATATCCCTAAGCCTAAAAACCCTAAACCTTCTGCTAAAGAGCACCCGGTAAAGTATGACGCCTATCACCACTGTAAGGAGGTAGGTCATTGGAAAAGGAATTGTCCTGTTTACCATGTTGAGTTGGTTATGAAGAAGAAGCAAGTTGGCACTGCCAGTTCTTCAAGTATCTTCACTATAGAATTATTTTCTTTCCCTAATAAATCTTGGGTGTATGACATTGGTTGTGGTACTCACATTTGTAACACAAAACAGGGGCTTAGAGGATTAAGAAAGCTAAAACAAGGTTCTTAGAGGTGTTGTTTCAGTTTCACGTTTGGTTGACAATGGTTTTATCCAGTGTTTTACGGATTATGAAATTTCAGGTTCTAAGAATGATGTTCTTTATTTTAATGCTATTCCATGCAATGGTATTTATGAAACTGATATGCTTAATCTTGTGCCAAATGTTAATTCTATTTATTATGTTAGCGATAAAAGAGTCAAGCACAACTTGGACTCTACTTATCTGTGGCACTGTAGTCTTGCTCATATAAGCAAGAAACATATTGAAAAGCTACAGCATGATGGGCTTTTAAAATCAACGGATGAAGAATCTTTTGATAAATGCGTATCTTGTTTATCGGGCAAGATGAGAAGGAAACCGTTTCCACATCGTACCGAAAGGGCAAATGATCTTCTTGGGCTAATACATACTGATGTGCGCGGTCCACTTAGACATGTGTTCAGACAAGGTGCTAGCTACTTCATTACCATTACGGATGATTATAGTCGTTATGGTTATGTTTATTTACTTAAACATAAACATGAAGTCTTTGAAACATTCAAGGTGTTTAAGAATGAAGTAGAAAATCAACTCGAAAAGACTATAAAGGCACTTCGATCAGATCAAGGAGGCGAATATATTAGTCAAGAGTATAAAGACTATCTAAAAGCTTGTGGAATTATTCAACAACTTACTCCTCCATACATACTACAACACAATGACGTGTTTGAGAGGAGGAATCGTACCTTATTGGACATGGTTCGATCAATGATGAATCTTATAACTCTGCCGTTATCCTTTTGGGATTATGCTCTAGTGTTCGCGCATTCTCAATATGGTTCCAACCAAGAAGGTTGATAAGACACCATATGAATTATGGTATGGAAAAGTTCCTAATTTGTCTTACTTAAAGGTCTGAGGATGTGAGACGCTTGTGAAGAGAGATACGCCTGACAAACTCCAACAAAGATATGTTAAGTGTATCTTTATAGGATACCCAAAGGAAACGATGGGTTACAATTTCTACTTCCCACCTGAAAACAAAATTGTTGTTGCAAGGTATGTTGAGTTTTTGGAGAAAAAGCTTATTTCTCAAGAAGTCAGTGGGAGGGCCGTAGAACTTGAAGAAATTCAAGATGAAGATGCATCACCTTCTGAAAACACTAGTGAAATTCCTATGGAGGTTGAAGGTTTCAAACCACCTCAAGAGGAAGTAGTTCCCGTTCGTAGGTTCGCAAGGACACATCAAGCTTCTGATCACTTATGTCTAAATGTAGATGTGGAGGAGTATAGTTTAGGGGATCTTAATGAATCTACTAACTATAAAGCTGCATTATTAGATCCGGAATCTGATAAGTGGGTCGATGCTATGAATGCGGAAATGCAATCCAAGAAAGTTTATCAAGTCTGATGCTTGGCTGATCTTCCTCATAATTGTAAGACTGTTGGGAGCAAATGGCTTTTTAAGAAAAGACTGACATGGATGGCATTGTACACACCTATAAAGCTCGTTAAGTAGCAAAGGGTTATACTCAAACCTATGGGATTGATTATGAAGAAACGTTCTCACCCGTTGCTGACATTATAGCTATTAGGATTCTCATAGCTATAGCGGCGTTCTATGACTATGAGATATGGAAAATGGATGTCAAAACTGTCTTCTTAAATGGTTATCTTGATAAAGATATTTATATGGTGCAAACTGAAGGCTTTATTGATCCTAAACATCCTAGAAAAGTATGCAAGCTTCAAGGATCCATTTTTGGTCTTAAGCAAGCATTAAGAAGCTGGAATAAAAGATTTGATGAGGAAATCAAAAAAATTGGTTTTGCTCAAAATCTTGATGAGCCATGTGTATATCAAAAGGCTAGTGGGAGTAATGTTACATTCTTCATCTTATATGTCGATGACATAATCATTATGGGAAATCACATTATAAGTTTACAAAGTGTAAGGTCATATATTGAAAAGTGTTTCGCCATGAAAGATTTGCGGGAAGCAGCATTTATTCTTGGAATTACAATCTACCGAGATAGATCGAAGCAATTAATTGGACTTAGTCAAAGTTCTTACATATATAAAAATTGAAAAGATTTAGGATGGATAATTCCAAACATGGTAATATCCTCATTCAAGAAAGATTTGACTTGAATGAAACGCAAGGTGCTTCAACAACTGAAGAGGTGAAACGAATGACAAATGTACCTTATGCTTCGGCGGTAGGATCCATTACGTATGCCGTTATATGCACTAGACCTGATGTTGCGTTCGCGCAAAATATAACAAGCAGTTTTCAACAGAATTCAGGAGAACCACACTGGAGTGCTGTGAAAACCATTCTTAAGTATTTAAAAAATACTAAAGATATGTTCTTGGTTTATGGTGGAAATCCTGAAGCTGAACTTCGAGTTGATTGCTATTGCGATGCTGGATTTGAGACTGATAAAGATGACATCAAATCTCAGATAGGATACGTCTTCATTTTGAATGGAGGCGCAGTAGACTGGAAAAGCTCCAAGCAAAGTACTACTGCAATGTCCGCTACAAAAGCTGAATACATAGCTGCTTCAGAAGCTGTAATGGAAGTTGTTTGGATTAGGAAGTTTATTTCAGGGCTTGGTATAGTACCAACAATAAATGAACCTATTAAGATGTTTTGCGATAATTCAGCCGCACTTCATTTTGCCAACGAACCAGGGGTTCAGAAGGGCGCCAGACACGACCATAGAAGATATCATTATGTTCGCGAGTGTATTGAACTGGGCGAAATAAATCTTCTTAAAGTTCGCACAAATGAGAATCTATCAGATTCTTTTACGAAGGCTTTACCAAAAGGAAAGCTTACTCAACATGATAGGAGCATGAGACTTCGTTTAGCTAGTAGTTTTATGTAGATATGTGTTTAGTATTTGGATAAGGGATGTTAAGAC
Source organism: Tanacetum coccineum (assembly GCA_026074375.1). Classification (NCBI taxonomy): domain Eukaryota; kingdom Viridiplantae; phylum Streptophyta; class Magnoliopsida; order Asterales; family Asteraceae; genus Tanacetum; species Tanacetum coccineum. Next base: position 12,090 of record BQNB010130022.1, on the reverse strand, counting down.
AATTTTATTAATGATAAAGATACGTGACATGAAGTTATATTTAATATAAATTTTGTCCTATATTTTCATGTTTAATCCGTGAATAATATATTTATTTTTATTATTCTAAATTAGTCCATTGTCGATCAACAATAATGAAATATTGTTGAATTAAGACAAATCTGAGTGATTGGTGATATTTTTGGATATTAAAGGATGTGTCCGCCAAACTCACATGATAATCATAAGATGAATATCGGACTTCCCCAACTAACAAGATTATCACTTTGGGGATCGACGTCATTAAGTGAATCTTGTAAGTGATTTCGTTTACTAAATCCTTAGACTTGAGATGCAAGTAGGTCTTGCATGTGTGGATTATCCTTCTTGATTTAGTTTAAGTTATCCTGAATACGGTAGCTAATAAGGACTATTTTCAAAAGTGATTATGAAGCATGTGACATTACACTTGTAGTCAATAAGAATTTGTTCCTTCAATAGTTGAAGAATGATGCCACTGGGCCCCTCGTAGGATTAATCAGATGTATGTGTGGCCGCACCCAAAAACTCATGTAGATATGTCTCAATGATTTTTGGTAATCTTGATTAATTACATATACGAGAAACAAAAGCGTTAATTAATGGAATGACTATTGATCCATATCCATTTTTAACACGGTATCAGAAATAAAGGGATTGTAAATGCATAAATCATTTAACTGTGACTTTATGAAACCACACTCGGGTATTTCTGGGAGCATTGACGTGTTGCTAGACGCTTACCAATGTTATTATATTATTTGATACATGTCCAAGTGGGAGCTGTTGGATTATGTCAAACGTAAATAAATATATGTCCGGGAATTTTATTCGAGCCTACGAGGACGCACGCGTTAATACGTAAAACAATTAAAATATATTAAATGTAATATATTTAGTGATGAAGCTAAAACGAGCGTTAAATATTAATAAATATTTATTGGGAGTTATATTAGTCGTTAATAGTTAAAAGGAGGAATAATATGCAATTATGGAGAAAAGGAAAGTGTGAGAATTGTTTCCTTTTTGCCTTGGTCAATTAGTTTCTTAGAGGAGGTGGAATTGCCTAACTTACAAGCAAAGATTGCTTACCTATATAAAGAGATCTAGGGGATCATTATTCTAATAACTTGAAATCTAATCCCCAAATCTCTCCTCTCCTCTCCTCTCCCTTGTGCAATCGACTGAATATTCCCAAAGGGATTCGGTTCTTGTGCTCGTTCGACCCAAGGAAACTACAAAGGGTTTCAAACGTTGATTTCTTTGAGAATGTGGTAGTGCGATTTGCTTTATCACTACTAGTAGTAGCATACTTAATTGTTTGCTAAGAACGTATTGTGTGTGTTGAAGTAGAGGGATCTTATTTAGATCTTGGGTGGTTTTCCGTGGTATTATTTATTATACACACGCGTATATTCAAGAACGCTGTTTCGTTAATTGCTAAAAGGTACATGTTCTTGACCCCTTTGTTAATTGTATATTCTATACGTGTCCATATGTTCCGCTGCGTACTCGCGAAATTTAAATGGTTAACTTGTTGTAAAATCCCAACACAAACAACCTTTAAGTGACTACGCCAACCTTTTAAAAAGAGAAGACTTTATACATGGTTTGAGTCCGTGTGACAGTAAGTTTAAACCTCGTTGACTAATCAACTGAAAGATCAAAAACCACGGTTACCCAAGAAAACATTTAGGCTGCGTTTAGTTAAGGGAAAACACCTTTGTTTTTCAGAAAATGTTTTGTTGAAAACAAAGAAAACAGAGATCGCGTTCAAATCGTCGTTTTGCAACAAAATTCTCTACAAAACACAAAATCCCTATTTTCTCCTTTTATACACAAAACTAGAAAACAATTTTATTTTGTTTTCTCCGTTTTCCTTTTATGACACCCGGATCTATTTTCTCCCTTATTATTTCCGTTTTTATAAAACTTTTGATGTTTATGTACGCTTACAGACTTTTTTTACGTTTTCATCCGTTTTTTTACAATTTCGACAATTTTTTTACGTTTTCTCCCGTATTTTTACGTTTTCGTCCGTTTTTTACGTTTTCGCCTGTTTTCGTACGTTTTCATACATTTTCGTCTGTTTTTTTACGTTTTCGTCCGTTTTTTACGTTTTCGTACGTTTTTTACGATTTTGGTGGTATTAGAGCCAGGTTATAGAATTGTAATTACAAAGAAATAAAATTTGACAAATTAGGGTTCTTGGTTAATTTTTTAAGCCATTTGGGCGTTTTATACTTATAAAAGATTGAATCTTTATAGTGGATAAAATTAATTAGACAAAATCCTAGGTTGTATGAAATTTTATATGTTAAATCTAATAGTTTAATTATAATTGATCGTGTTTAAATGATTAATTTAGATAATTTGTTATCCGTGATGAACACATGCAAGTTTATCATGGATAAGATATATGATATAATTCATGGTTAATTGTTAATTGTTTAACATGCAAATTCGATGATTTCATAAAAGTTGAGTTTTTTTAGTTTTTCGGAATGTTTGACACACTGTTACTAAAATATTCATCGTACGTCAAAAAAATTTGAAATTTTTATGGTAGATCCACGACTCAGTAAGCTACAACTTTGTAGTTTACTGTAAAAGTTAGGGAAGATCCTAGCTATGTCCTGTCGGGGCCTGAAGACGACTGAAATTTTCTATCAGCTTTTATGTGCTATGTGGTGTATATTTATATATGGCTTACGCAATCAATAATATCGATGGATGTGGCCTGATTCATTGGAAGAAGGAGCCTTATATGAATATATACATAGTTTAATTATTTGATAATTAGGATCATCGTTGATATTTGCATGTGTTAATTGTTAAGTGTTTTAAATAAATGTTATGTATATTATTTGTTTATATTTAGTTGTTTTTAGAAGTTTTGACTTATCTATAGACAAAAGGGTTTTTCGAAAAAGAAAATATAAACATAACTAATAACTATTAAATAAGATTTATTATAAACTATCAATTGCGTTGTCTTATGTGTCAAATTGGGTTCGGCTTACATCCGATAATCATGGCCTTCAAGTTTCCCACGACGAGACTTGCAAGTTAATAGGTTTGTAATGTGTTTCAAAATTAAAGATTGAATTTTATCAATGATGAAATTTGCAAAAGTACTATTTATTTGCAAGGCATATCACTAAGGGTTTGAGGTTATATACTCTTTAAATCCCCGATATCTTGCAATTATTTAGGAAGCATGAATGGTCAAGGGTTTGAATGGTTTTCAATCATTCTTTAATCTTTTCCCGTGATAAAATGAGAAATCTTTTGATTTGAAAACATGGTTGAATCGTCAATTGTTAAAGGTATCACCATATGTACATGAGACGTATAAGTGACACCGTAATAAATAACTTAATTGTGTAAAGTTTTTATTAAAACTTATGATACGAAGATGTATGCATGCTTCTTTGTACATACTTGCCACGTCAAATATAAATACCCTTTTAAATAATTTGTTGCCATCCAATTTCTAAAAACACTTGCATTTGCCTTTTTCATTAGGTGAGACGTAGTTAGATTGCAAACCCAGGGAGATTATACACTTTCCATGAGACGTTGGTGTTACATAATCACAGTTCTTGATTAGATGACTTAATCGAGGTAAGCGGTGAGACCTTATGCTCGAGACATAGATGGGATGAAACATGCTTCCTAGTATATTAATGTAATAAAGTAAGTCTCATAATGTTCTTGAAATTGCACCAGTGGCAATTATTGATCGCCAATTACCTTTTTAATACACCATTGCTAGCAAATCAACTGACGTGATGGTGGTATGTCAAGTTGGACCCTAGGCCTTAGAAAATTAATAGTTTATATATTTAAACACGGGTAGTTAATTTTATTCAAGGAGTATTATCGAAAATACTAATTCTTGAACTTTACTATGTTTTGTAAATGGCACTACCTATCTAAAACATAAACCATTTAGCTTCCAGGTCGATGTTTGAAAGAGGAAAACTTTCTGGTTTAAATTTCAATGATTAGTTTCGTTTACCTAAGATGGTCTTGAGAGTTGAAAAGAAACTATTTGTCATTGAACAACCTATTTCGCCTGCTCCACCTGCCGATTCTAAGTACTTACGCAGTGGAATGCGGTTTATGATGCTCATAATGAGGTTTCTTGTCTTATGCTCGGAAGTATGATTCCTGAACTACATGGACAACTTGAAAATTCATCACCGTATGAAATGCTTCAGGAACTTAAATCCATGTTTGAGAAATAAGCTGAAGTGGATCGGTTTGACCTAATCCAAACTTTCCAGGCTTGCAAACTAGAGAAGGGAAAATCAGTCAGCTCATATGTACTTAAGATGAATGGATATGTGTAGCAATTGGAACGTCTTGGTTATGTGCTTCCATAAGATCTTAGTGTTCGTCTAATCATGGTCTCACTAGTAACTTTGCTGGATTTGTAAGGAACTACAATAAGCATAACATGGGGAAGACAATTGGTTAACTACATGCTCTGCTTATTGAGTATGAGAAAGGTTTACCTAAAAGGATGCTACACCACAAGTAATGGCAATTCAAGGTGGTATAATCCAGAAAGCCAATAAGAGATCGCTTAATGCTAAAGGCAATGGTAAAGGTAAAGGCAAGGGAAAGGATAAAAGTTATATCCCTAGGCCTAAAAACCCTAAACCTTCTACTAAAGAGTACCCGACTAAGAATGGCGCCTACCACCACTGCAAAGAGGTGGGGTATTGTAAGAGGAATTGTCCTGCTTACCTTGCTGAGTTGATAAAGAAGAAGAAGCAAGTTGGCACTGCCAGTTCTTCAAGTATCTTCATAATAGAATTATTTTCTTTTCCTAATAAATCCTCGGTGTATGACACTGGTTGTGGTACTCACATTTGTAACACAAAATAGGGTCTTAGAGGAGTAAGAAAGCTAAAAAGCAGTGTGAAAAAGTAGAGAGGAGTAGAGAGATAGTACCTCCACGACGAAGAGGCCTCCCGTTATGATAACATCGTGCTTTTGACTCATGTGAAGCTACTGGCTCTCTATTTATGAAACTGATATGCTTAATCTTGTGCCAAATGTTGATTCTATTTATAATGTTAGCAATAAAAGAGCCAAGCATAACTTGGACTCTACTTTTCTCTGGCACTGTCGTCTTGCTCATATAAGCAAGAAACGTATTAAAAAGCTACAACAAGATGGGCTTTTAAAGTCAAAGGATGAAGAATCCTTTGATCAATGCGTATCTTTGTTAACGGGTAAGATGTCAAGGAAACTGTTTCCACATCGTACCGAAATAGCAACTGATCTTCTTGGAATAATACATACTGATGTGTGTGGTCCACTTAGACATGTGTCAAGACAAGGTGCTAGCTACTTCATTACCTTTACGGATGATTATAGTCGTTATGGCTATATTTATTTACTTAAACATAAAAATGAAGTTTTTGAAACGTTCAAGGTGTTTAAGAATGAAGTAGAAAATCAACTCGGAAAGACTATAAAAGCACTTCGATCAAATCGAGGAGGAGAATATATTAGTCAAGAGTTTAAAGATTATCTGAAAGCTTGTGGAATGTCCAGCAGCTTACACCTCCATACACACCACAACATAATGGCGTGTCTGAGAGGAGGAATCGTACCTTGTTGGACATAGTTCGATCTATGATTAATCTTACTACTCTGCCATTATCCTTTTGGGATTATGCTCTAGAGACTACTACACGCATTCTCAATATGGTTCTAACCAAGAAGGTTGATAAGACATTATATGAATTATGGTATGAAAAAGTTCCTAACTTGTCTTACTTAAAGGTATAGGGATGTGAGGCGCTTGTGAAACGAGATACGCTTGACAAACTCCAACAAAGATCTGTTAAGTGTATCTTTATAAGATACCCAAAAAGATATGTTAAGTGTAACTTTATAGAATTTAGCAAGGTATGCTAAATTCTTGGAGAAAATCTTTTGTCTTAAGAAATCAGTGGGAGGGCCAAAGAACTTGAAGAAATTCAAGATGAAGATACATCACCTTTTGAAAATACTAGCAAAATTCCTATGGGGGTTAACGGTTTTGAACCACCTCAAGAGGAAGTTGTTCCCATTTGTAGGTCTGTAAAGACACATCAAGCTCCCGGTCATTTATATCTAAATATAAAAGTGGAGGAGCATAGTTTGGGGGATCTTAATGAACCCACTAACCATAAAGCGGCAATATTAGATCCGTAATCTGATAAGTGGGTCAATGCTATGAATGTGGAAATGCAATCCATGAAAGATAATCAAATTAGGCGCTTGGTTGATATTTCTCATAATTGTAAGACTGTTGGTAGTAAATAGCTTTTTAAGAAAAAGACTGACATGGATGGCATTGTACACACCTAAAAAGCTCGTATAGTAGCAAAGGGTTATACTCAAACCTACGGGGTTGATTATGAAGAAAAGTTCTCACCTGTTGCTGACATTAGAGCTATTAAGATTCTTATAGTTATAGTGACGTTCTAGGACTATAAGATATGGCAAATGGATGTCAAAACTGCCTTCTTAAATGGTTATCTTGATGAAGATATTTATATGGTGTAACCTGAAGGTTTTGTTGATCCTAATCATCCTAGGAAAGTATGCAAGCCTCAAAGATCCATTTATGGTCAAGCATCAAGAAGCTGGAATAAAATATTTAATGAGGAAATCAAAAAGTTTGGATTTGCTCAAAATTGTGGAAAACTAGAAGGGGGGGTTGAATAGTTTACCGCTTTTTAATTTAAGGTTTATGTTTGTTTGTAAAACTTAGATTCGACTTTTTGTGAATTCAATGCTTGCACAATATGAACAATATAAGTATATGAAATGATAAAGTAAGACAAGAGATAAGAGTAAGAACAATAAACCACAACACGAGGATTTATAGTGGTTCGGTAACGAAGCACCTCTTCGCCCTACTCCACTCCCCGAGCACCTAACTCGAGAGTTTTCTTCACTATGTCAACAAACTCCCTTATGGCGGAGAAAACCGTACACAACGTTGCTTACACCGATTTATGACACAAAGCTAAATGTCGAGTTCTAATCTTAGGTAGAACTAATCTATCACAACATAACTTCATGACTTGTTCACGACTTCACAACTTTACGACTTCTTCACAACTTCAAGACTTCTTCACTTGATGATGAAAGTATTATTCTCTTTCACTTAAGGAATTAAGCTTGGATCACTTGGAAACAAAGCTTTATGATTAAATGATCAAATGATTTTTGTGAGATGTGTGGGGTGTTTTAGAACAGAAAGAATGAGTGCAAAAGGTGAGAAAATTGTGGGGAAAAGTCCAGCATTTATAGGACAAACTAAGGGAACGTCTACCTAGGGGCGGTCCCCTTAAATAGGTGGGCGGTTCCCTTAATTTTAAGGGGGCCGTCCGTGTATTTAAGTGGGCCGCCCAAGACTAGGGCTTCCCCAGTTTGTCTTTTGTGTAGGGGGAATTTTCTGGAACTTTTCTAGCCGTTTTAGGTCCAAAAATTTGAATTTCAAAATGTTTATTTTGAATAAAACATTTCTTTTAATTGTAGAAAATATTTTGTAATGTTTATAAAATGTTTACAACATTTTATAAAAGTGTGAGGTTGAATAAAAATTTCCTTTGATCATAAATTGCATTAAGCATTTATTTATTCATACCTTTAAGTATTGTATTTGTTGAAATGAGAATTTACTACTAATTACTTGTTTACGTTTAATTTTACATTGAACGCTTTTATATTTTGTGATTATCAAAACGTAAAGATGTGAAAAAATATTATTAATGTTTTTAGGCATTATATTTTTATCAACAAAAATCTTGATAAGCCATGTGTATATTAAAAGGCTAGTGGGAGTAATGTTACATTCCTCATCTTATATGTCGATGACATAATCATCATGAGAAATCACATTCCAAGTTTACAAAGTGTAAAGTCATATCTTGGAAAATGTTTTGCCATGAAAGATTTATAGGAAGCAGCATTTATTCTTGGAATCAAGATCTACCGAGATAGATCAAAACAATTCATTAGACTTAGTTAAAGTGCTTACATGGATAAAATCTTGAAGAGATTTAGGATGGATAATTCCAAACGTGGTTATATCCCCATGCAAGAAAGACTTGACTTAAATAAAACACAAGGTGCTTCAACACCTGAAGAGGTGAAGCGTATGCAAAATGTACCTTATGCTTCGGTTGTAGGTACCATTATGTATGCGGTTAGATGCACTAGACCTGATGTTGCGTTCACGCAAAATATAACAAGTCATTTTTCAACAGAATCTTGGAGAACCACACTGGACTGCTGTGAAAACCATTGTTAAGTATTTAAGAAATATTAAAGCCATGATCTTGGTTTATGGTGGAAATCCTGAAGCTAAACTTAAAGTTGATTGCTATTGCAATGCTGGATTTGAGACTAATAGAGATGACATTAAGTCTCAGACAGGATACGTCTTCGTTTTGAACTGAGGCGTAGTAGACTAGAAAAGCTCCAAGAAAAGTACTATTGCAATGTCTGTTGCATAAGCTGAATAACATAGCT
>BQNB010130021.1:0-15792 GCA_026074375.1 Tanacetum coccineum | reverse complement strand
TTATGCGTTTTCATCCGTTTTCGCACGTTCTCTTTCGTTTTCGTACGTTTTCTTCTGTTTTATACGTTTTTGTATATTTTTCTTTGTTTTTGTCTGTTTTTGAATGTTTTCGTCTGTTTTCATACGTTTTTAGGTTTTCTCCGCCTTTGTACGTTTTTCTCCGTTTTCGTAAGTTTTTTACGTTTTTAAACGTTATTGTATGTTTTTGTACGTTTTTCTACTTTTTCGTCCGTTTTGGTCTGGTTTCGTTTGTTTTCGAACGTTTCCACCCGTTTTCGTCCTTTTTCCTACATTTTCATCAGTTTTTTATGATTTTATACATTTTTTGGACGTTAATGTACGTTTTTATACAATAAACATTTTTTGGACGTTAATGTACGTTTTCTTACGTTTTTATACAATAACATATAAAAATGTACAAAGGCGTAGAAAACGTAAAAAAACGTACGAAGGCGGAGAAAACATACAAAAATGGATGAAAACGTACACAAAACATATAAAAGCTGACAAAAACCAACGAAGACGGACGAAAACATAAAAAAATGTACAATAGCGCATAAAAACGTAAAATAAGTACAAAAACTTACGAAAATGGAGAATAACGTACAATGGCGAAGAAAAAGGTACAAAAACGTACGAAGGCGAAGAAAAACATACAAAACGGGTGAAAACGTACAAAAACGTATAAAATGGACGAAAACTTACAAAAACGTACAATAACCTAAAAAACGTACAAAAACGGAGAAAAACATACAAAAACGTATAAAAGCGGAGAAAACCTTAAAAACGTGTAAAAACGGATAAAACGTACAAAAGCGTATAATAAAGGACGAAAACTTACAAAACGGATGAAAACGTAGGAAAACGGACAAAAATATACAAAACTTACGAAAACGAAGAAAAACGTACGAAAACAGAGAAAAAACATACAAAAACGGAGAAAACAGACGATAACGTACGAAAACATACGAAAACGGACTAAATCAATATCTATGTGTAATTATTTATTAATGGGTAAATTACACCGTTGGTCCCTAAACTTAGCCCCCGCTTACCCGTTCAGTCCCCCGTTTTGAAAATCGGTGGAAATGGTCCCAGAAGTGATCATTTTGGTGCGTGTTTGGTCAACGCTCGTTAAGTCGCTTCGTTAGTGATGGGTATTATGGTAATTTTGCATAAAAAGTTTGTTCCTGCACCATTGGTCCCTAACTCTATAATTTTTTTGGTACACCTATACATCTCCCATCACATCACCAATTAATTTTTTTACTATTCACCTCACTTACACCTCTCATCCCTATCATTTCACAAGATTATTCCCACCCGAGTCATATTCATACTCTCGCACAAATCACTCACACAAGCATACCTACAATATTTTTCTGCGATCAAACTGTACATGCAATGGTGTTAGAGGACCAAACGGGATGGAAGCTCTGCAGAAAACAGTAGACGGGCACCACCAGGCAACTCATCAAATATCTTGAATCGGCTTATGGTAATGATTTGAAGCCCTTTTGCTTAAAGTTAATTTTTTTACAAATGTAGTGTTCTTTACTTGTTTTATTGTCTATTTATGAAGTTAGGTTTTGATTTTGATTTTCAGATAATGCACCTAATATGTTTTCGATTTGAATACATCATGGTGGAAAATTTCGAAGGTATCCAGGCTGAGTGTATGTTAGTGGTCACCAAGACATATTTGATATGGTCGATATCGATCTATTTACTGTCGTTGCGCTGAACATGATGGTTGTTAAATTAGGTTACACATGTGAATCTGAGCCCCTGTTTTATACTTATCTTAGACCACTAACTAGTCTAGATGAAAGGTTGTATGCTTTGGCTTGTGAGGAGGATGTCCATTGCCTGGCTACCATTGTTAGAAGTTTTAAGTTTATTGAGGTCTATATAGAACATGGTGTTACGGCTCTAGACTGTTACATTAGGCCACCATGGTTTAGGGAAACAATAGAAGATATTACTGATGAGCATGGTAGCATTGCAGCAAATAGAACTAAAAAATGTTGTTGTTGACCTGGCATGAGTCTAGCGAACCAACTAAGAAACCTGTTTGTGACTCTGTCACACCTAGCTCTTTGCCACAACATGATTCAAGTACACCTTGTAAGGTTTCTGTTTGTGACTCCATTACACCTAGGTGTATGCCTGATTGTATGTTAACCCCTCCTACTGATGAGTCTGTCATCACATATACACAATTGAGTGGTGTACAGAGAGTTGACACACAAAGCCATTTTCTCCCAACAATACAGTCACAGTTTAGTGACATAAACCTGAGTTTTGTCTCACAACAAGCAACTGCTAGTCAGGTTATAGATGATGTGATGGGGCAGCTATCATTTGAGGAAACAGAATTGAATGGAGAGGCAGGCTTTGATGATGTTGCGGGGAGTGGTGTGAAAAGTTCTGGGTTAAGACATGATGAGTTATTTGGAGTTGATGACTTGGAATTGAAACTTAAATGAACATGTAAACCTAAAGGTTTCCCAAATTAAAACACAATCTAAGCTCTATGTGTCTGAGGAACCAAATGTTGGTAGAACTCAAGAACCCACTGTGGCAGAGGTTAGCACTCAAGAACCTATTGTGGCAGATGTTAGCACTCAGGTACCATTATGGAAGAGGTCGGAACTCAGGAATTCACTGTGGAAGATATTGTACTTGAAGATTATGTGAGTTCTGGGGAAGATGTTGAATAGTGTAATGGTCAGGAAGATGAAGCAGCTCCTAGTGATGGACAGTTCTTCTATGATGATGAAGGAATAGACACTGCATATGAAACTGAATATGATGTTTAGTCTAGTAAAGATGCAGGTGTAGATGATGATGATGAAGAAGAAGATTTGTTTGGTATTAGCATGGATCTTCCTTTTGACAACATTAGTGTCATTAATCTAGTGCCAGATGATGTTTTAGAAGGAGAAGATGTGGATGTCATCAATGCGGATGGCTGACAATGACCTTGGTAATGATGATGAAACAAATGATTACAGGAGGAGGAGAAGGTTAGCTGAATTGAATAGAGAAATGAAAGGTGTTATAAATGCTAGTGGTCAATGGAAGTACTCATTTTACACTGGCCAGAAATTTACAACTCCAAAAGAGGCTAAGGACAAAGTCTACCTGCATTCTATTGAAAGCAAAAGGAATTTGAATCTGTATAAGAATGACGGTGTCAGGATAAGAGCAAGATGTGATGGAAAAGTACCTGTATTTTTAATGTCACGAGGTACTGGACCAACTAGCCCAAATCATGGAATGAAAGCTGGGCCTAGTGGATCAAGTGGCCCAACAACTAGGAGTAAAAAAAAGAAGAATACACGTACCAATGATGACAGTCAAGCATCTTCTTCTATTTTAAATGCACATGATAAAGGAGATCTCTGCCCTTGGGTCTTGTATGTGGGAAAAGACAAACACACAAAAAATTAGGTGGTGAAGACACACAGAGATGCCCACAAATGCCTTCAATCCAGGGAAATCAAACATAATTTGCTACAATGAGTGTCGATTCATTCTTTATTGGCATAATCCATGCATTTAATCATGTGTTTCACTTGATGTTATTATATAAGCTTCATGAATATTCGTTTGTTTCTTTCAAAAAACACTAAATATTCATATAAAGAACCAATTGTTATCAATTTATCTTAAAGTGAAGATGAACATGGTGTGCCAACCGATGTGAGTCAAATGACGAGATATAAAGGGACATGAAATTATGTTTTAGGGCTATTTGATCTTATTTTTTCAAGTTAAAATTGGGTTTCTATTAGCTTAATATGTAAAAAAAAGTGCACATTATGTTTTAACAATTTTTTAAGTTTTTGATTAGTAGACCAAGATTGTCTATCCATAACTGGACATTTAAAGTGTGTAATACATATTGCGGTTCATGTTTTTTATGTGTCAGAAAATATAGATTGGGCAGGTAGGTGTTTGGCAAAGGGGTGGTGTGTCAAATGAAGTTATTGTTAATTTTCATTGTGTGTCACTCACATGTTTGTGTGCTAGTTATAGTTGTGTAGCATGTCTTTTTAGTTGCGTGAGGTTGGTATGATTGTGTGTCGGCCTTGTATGACAATGGTAGTATGCTGGTATGTTGTATTGCGTTGGTGTGTCAGTCTCGTTCTGGGTTGTGCAAGTTAGGTGTGTCAGTCTCACTGTAAGGTGTGTTGCGTTGCATTGGTGTTGGTATGTCAGTCTCGTTGAGGGGTGTGTAAGTTAGTATATTATGTCGATTAGATGTTTGTGTGGCAGTCACATGTTAGGTTCATATGTAATTGTTGGTGTGTTTAATAAACGATGTTGCGTGTGTAAAGTGTTATACTTGTGTATATGTGTAGATGCTGGTGATATTGTTGTTGGTTGTAAGAGCTAAGGTGTGTTGCTTGTGTGTCAGTCCCATGTTTGTGGCTAATAGCGAAAGCATGTGGAGTTTGATGTGTCGGTATATATAGATTTTTGTTTGGTAAGTATGTGTCAATCCCATATGTGAGTTGGAGTGTGCTGGTGTGGTATTCGTGTTTTGTTTTATGTTCCTTATGTGTCAACAAACATGTGTGTCATGTTTGTTATGTGGTAATGCATAATGAATTCTGTGTGTAGGTGTGTGTCAGTTGGGTGTATAACATGTTAGCAACATAGGTACCAATTTGTGTTTAGATGAAACTTCTTATTTGTTTATCTGACAATGAAATAAGCCCTTAAGAATAAGCATGTTTCTACCTATGTTATTAAGCACTTTAAGATATAAAATATCATAAACATGATAACTTACAATATTCTGAACAGCTTACTGCTTTGCATTATCTTAAAGTGTTACGGTTGTAGTATGTTGGTGTGTCATTCTCGTGGCGTGTGCAAACTTAGTATGACATTGGCACATAACACTTACACACGGAATTCATTATGCATTGCCATATAACAAACATGACACACATGTTTGTTAACACATAAGGAACACAAAACAGAACACGAATACCACACCAGCACACTACAACTCACATATGGGATTGACACACACTTACCAAACAAAAATCTATATATACTGACACATCAAATTCCACATGCTTTTGCTATACCCACAAAAATGGGACTAACACACAAGTAATGCACCTTAGCTCTTACAAACTCTATGTCACAACAAACAACAATATGACCAGCATCCACATGGACACACAAGTATAACACTTTACACACGCTACATCCTTTATTAAACACACCAGTAGCTACATACGAACCTAACATGTGATTGCCACACAAACATCTAATTGACATAACATACTAACTTACACACCCCACAACGAGACTAACACTCCAACACCAATGCAACGCAACACACCTTACAATGAGATTGACACACCTAACTAACTTGCACACCCCAGAATGAGACTAACACACCAACACCAATGAAACGCAACACACCAGCATACTACCATTGTCATACAAGGCTAACACACAATCATGCCACACAACAGACCTTACAACAATACCAACACAACGCAACTAAAAAGACACGCAACACAACTGTAACTAACACACAAACATGGTAGTAACACACAATGAAAATCAACAGTAACTTCATTTGATACACCACCCCTTTGCCAAACACCTACCTACCCAATCTATATTTTCTGACACATAAAAAACATGAATCGTGATATGTATTACACACTTCGAATGTCCAGTTAAAAAATAACACACGGACACACGATCTTGGTCTACTAATCAAACACTTAAAAAAATGTTGAAACATAATGTACACTTTTTTTACATATTAAGCTAATGAAAACCCAATTTTAACTTAAAAAAGTAAGATCGAATAGCCATAAAACATAATTTCATGTACCTTTGTATCCGGTCATTTGACCCACATCGGTTGGCACACCATGTTCATCTTCACTTGAAGATAAATTGATAACAAATGGTTATTTATAGGAATGTTCAGTGGTTTTTTTTAAAGAAACCAGTTAATATTCATGAAGCACACATGATTAAATGTAAGGATTATGCCAATAAAGGATGAATCAACACTCATTGTAGCAAATTGTGTATGATTTCCATTATTATTTGGGGATAACATTGTAGCGGGACTTGAGACACATCAACTAATTATTGTGTTGCAGATTATACGGGTGATTTTGGTGGGATTATTGTTTGTTTCAATAAATTGCAACATTCATCTCTGTGGTTTAGGCCAAATCCCTAGTCTCGTCCCTGATTTTTTTTTTTGCATAACTCGTCCTTATCTTGAAACTATGTGACATCGTATCTCATGTTTGTCCGTCCTTATCTCGTGTTTTTGTCTGAAACTATGTAACACCGTTTGTCCTTATCCCAACTAAGAAGAATCGAACGTGACAAACACATCTTTTTCCTTTGGGGAGAGATAAGGACAAACGGTATTACATAGTTTCGAGATAAGGACTATTCATGCAAAAAGAAAAGATCATGGACGAGGCTAGGGATTTGGCCTAAACCATAGGGACGAACGGTGCAATTTACTCTTCAATAAATGACAGATGCTTCAAAGTTGCTATGTTATCGCAAGGAAAACTAAAAATAAACTTATATAAAAGGGATATCTTTTCTTTAAAATTAGTGGTAAATAGTTAGGATTAAAAATGTGAACTAAAACTCGAACAAGGGTTAATTTATTCACACGATTGCGTATTTCAATCTTAATCCTTATTCGCTCACATTAAAGCATTTAGTCTATATTCTAACTTAAAATTTTAACTACCGGAGTGTTTGACCTTTCTAAACTAACAAGACCATATACGGATGCGCAACTCATACGTTATCCGTCTAAAGAGATAAAACGATCTAAGTAAGTCATAGGTCGGATGTCTCTCATTAATGGCTAATAGACTAAGTTATATGTTTTAGTGACGAGATAGTTAATCGGTTTCAAGGCGCGTCTTTTCTTACATTAGCTTAAGCTAAAGTTATCTAGTTAAGAATAAGGCTCGAAAACCGATTATGTGGACATTAGTCAAGAAACACTTTAATACGCACCTATCCTTTACTAAAAAATCTCTAGTCAATAAAATAACCTAAAATAAATACTAAAATAACCAACTAACTTCGGATCCCAATCGTAACTATCTAACCACCAATTTTTAGACAAACATATATAAAATAGCATAATTATAAGCAACAAATGATAAGCGACAATAAATAAGTGTACGCTAAACATGATAACTAGAAATAAAAGAGATAAAGGAAGGAAGAAACCTGAATATTGCTCCGAGACATAACAGTAGATTTAAACTTAACTTAAAAACAATTTTAAAAGTAAAAAGAAACAGGTTAAAACAAAAACATTGTGATATACTTAAAGCTACAAACTTTATAAAAAAATACTCAAAAATGATATTTTTAGAACAAGATATAAACTTTATAACTGAAAAACATAAAATTGAAAACTCTATAAAAGAAAAGTGTAATATTTCTCAATTTCAGGTCATTTACGACTCCTATTATTCGTCACTATTTATTTTGGTCTGATACGTGTTTACTTTTAATTTAACTTTTAAGTTAAATCGCGTAGAATAGAAATAACCATTTAATGTAAACAATCATCAAATAAATTAAGGATTTCATCAACAAGTGTTGTATAAATATTAAGAAGATAATTATTAACTTTGCTTATTTTATTTTATTTAGTCACGTGAAAGGTTTACGTTTTGCAATAAAATACATTTGGGCACACCCCGGAAATACCTAGACATACCTAAACTCAAACCAATACCCACTTATAAACCTTAAACACAAAATTTAATCAATTCTTGTGTTAATACCCACTATGGCCGAATATTGGGCACTAAATCAACTAGAAATCCTTAAGGATCTTGCTAAGTACTTGTACAAACCCTCTTTAATTAATGTTAGTCCTTAATGTTCCCTAGTTAACTAATACACAATGATTAAAGATCACTTGGGATCCCTCTTCCTCCTTGGAAACCCACGGCACCCTTATGTACACACTAATCACCTAGAAATCTTTCTAATGACCCCTTAGTACTTGTACAATCCATGGTAAATTAAAACATGTACTAAGTGTTCCTAGTTAGCTCAATTACACAATGGTTAATAACCATTTTGTCTCTCTTTCTCCCTTGGATGCCGCGGCTAGCATACCTACACACACAAATCCTTAGGATTTTCCAAATCTTAGGTAACCTTGTACAAATATTGTGTAATTAAGAGTGGTACTTGAGTGGTTTAACAAAACAATGTGTAATTAACTAGAAACCACAAAACCACTTGGATTAGGGCACGGTTTGGTTTGTTTGTGTGACTAGAAACATGTAACTAAGTTTATGCCTATAAATACACACACATATTCACCATTTTACACTCTTACAAACTCACACACTCTCAAAAAGGTTAAACATTTCCTCTCCTTTGCGTCAAGGCTTAAACCGCACACAAACACATTCATTCGTTTCATTCGAACCCACAAAGCACGCTAGGGTTTATACAAGGAGTGCACAAGGGAGTATACGAGCTAAGGGTTAGCTTACTACACGTCTATTTCTCGAACCAAGACACTAGGACCTTTTGTAAGTCACATTCGAGCCTTTACCATGCGTATTATACTTGCTTTTTCTTGTTAGCTAGTCAATAGGTCACGAATATATATATATGATGTGCTAGCATGAAAACACGCATATTAAGTACGAAATGCGCGTGTTATACGAAATGTTATTTCATATATACGACTTGTGTGGTGTAAAGGTGCAAGGAAACACGTAACATGTGGGAATATTAACAATTGAGACTTTAAAATGTTTTCGAATTATATGGGAGACTTGGATACCAATGTGAACCAAGCCCTTATACGCGAGTAGTTTTTAAACCACACGTAAACACTTAATGAAAACACGATGGTGTGACTTGGGAAAGTGTATACGACATCTTTTAACGAATGCATGTGACGAACGCTACATATACATGTGTCAAACAAACACCATATGGTAACTAGGGCAAGTTTTGAATTAGATATGTTGCTAGAAGAGTAACGGGCTCCAATGAACTTGTATAACCCAAGCACGATCACAGTTGGGCCTAACCGGCCTAACAGGCCCAACAGTGGAGACCCCGTGGCTTGATAATAAGCTCATTCGAGCTTATTGAATGAACTAGGAACCTTATTAAAATGGTAATGTAACAAGCATGCATGAGTTAACCTCCTATTGGGCCTTCCTAGCCCAATAGCTACGTACGAGGCCAAATGGGCCCAATAAGCCCACCCGGTGAGCTCACAGCTTAATTATAAGCTCTACGAGCTTATTAAGAGTCTTACAAGCTTATTTAAAACTAATATGGACTCTTTGTATGTTTAAAAACCAAACGGACCTAAATGGGCTTGTTGGCCCATTTTCGTGAACCCACGAGGCCCATAAGCCACAAATAAGCTTAGACAGCTTATTTGTGAGCTTAACCGGCTTATGAGGCTTATTATAACCTTAGACAAGTTAATGGACCTAAATGGATTGAGCCCAAACGTGTATAACCCTTATCGGGCTCGTAATGGGGCCTAAAGCCCATTACCGGGGCTTATTTGCTTATTGGATAAGCCACGAAGTTAAGCCAGCTTAATCAGACCCGAATAAGCTTAATGAGTCTAGAAAATAAGTCGTATAACCTAAGAAACCCTTTTTACAAACTTTCGGGTTGAGTTATTGGGCTAACGAGCCCAATAAGCTCGAATAAGCTCAAATAAGCTCCCCCGAGCTTATTTTTTAGCTTATCAGTCTTTAATAAGCTTAAGGAGAGCTTATGTACTCGTGAAACTTCATTCGGACCATTAAATAGCTTATTGGACCTTAACGGACCTAATAAGGCTCGTTAAGCCCAATAAGCATAAATAAGCTCATCCCAGCTTATTTATAAGAAGTCTCAGTTTCTATGGCTTATTTAAAAGTTAATAAAACCTATTGTCACTTGTTAGATCTTAATTGGGTTTAAAATGCGAACTTTACAAGTTAAGGGACTAAATGTGTAAACTTTGAAACTTGAGGGTTAAATTCCGTCAACTCACTGTTTTTGTAAGTTGAGGGACTGTTTTGTCATTTCTGAAACTTTAGGGACTATTGGGACATATAAGGACCTAAAGTGTAATTTGGTAAAGTTAAAGGACCAAATGTGTACAAGTGGAAACTTAAGGGTTTAAAATATAAAATAGTATATATCTTATAAACCCAGGGGCTGTTTTGTAATTATGGAAAACCTAAGGGTTATTTTATAAAGTGAATTTAATAAACACTTGACATATCGGACGAATGACATCCGGATAGTATACCGGTTAACCTACAACTTAATAAATAGGAATATTTATTAGTAACGTTTATACGTATACAAGATCATGTAAAATCGTATACCTTCCCAAAAGCCATCAAGTGAATACAAATTCAATAAACATTTGCATCACCACACAAGTGATAACAGTATATACCTTCCCAAAAGCCATCGAGTGAATACAAATTCAATAAACATTTGCATCACCACACAAGTGATAACAGTATATATAAACTAGCAATTTATTATAGTTTATACATTGAGTCTTTAGCCTAAACTGTAGACTAATACTGGCTGTATTTACTTAGGTATTTGACGATGTGATTCATTTGCTATACTTGGATATATAATCATTTTCAGAGGACTATTTACTAAGGTGAGTTCATAGCCCTATGTTTTATAGTTATTTAAATGATTTACATTGTTGGGGTGAGAACATGCTTTGTTTTACAAATTGGACGCAAGTGTACATATTATACAATGATTACGTGTTTGCCTAAGTAGCGATAACCCACTGAGCCCTTTATCATTAACTGTCAATCACTAGATTGTGAGCGCGGATGTTATAAATAGATCTATTTGGGATTGACATCCCCGTTTGGGTGAGTAGTGCTCACTGTGCCGGGTTGTCGGACAACAAACATATACCATGTCGGATTTGGGATGTTGCAGGTTAGAACATCATTCACGGGCATTTATTGGAAATTTATTGCATTCATATACGTCGAGCTTCAGTGTCATGAGCTTAGGAAAACGTAATTACTTTTTATGATGTTTGCATCTGTTGCTTAATCATACACTTGGAAATCTTGCGGTCCTACAATTGATTTACATAAACATATGAATTCACCAACTTTATGTTGACGTTTTTAAGCATGTTTTCTCAGGTCAATAAGGCACGAGGTGCTCAGATACATTGTGGTCACTCTTTGGAAGAGTCAGTACTAAAGATTTGGGGCGTATTACATTTTGGGAATATTTGTTATAAACCGAAATCTTTACTTACGTTGTCGAACAATTTGAAGCCATGAGCATATGTAACAAACAAGTATTTTGTTAAATCCAATGTATCTTTTAAACGAAACATTTAGTGGTCGTTCTCATATCTTGTGCTATTGATCTATGAAGTAACGCCCTCGGATATTCAACATTTCGCTGCAACCCAGATTTGGGGGTGTTACAGCCGGGCTCCGGCTCCACGCACCTGCTGACACCTTTCGAAGCACTTTCTAGTATGCGCTTTAATTTTCGAATGTCTCGTTCAGCGTCACGAGTCTACAAGCCTTTCTCATTTCAGTGCTCGCCCTTTGAATCTTCAGTAGGGGCCTTTAGTCTTTTGATTAGAGTAGGGGTTGCGAGAGAGCAGAGCGTACCGCCCTGCCATAGTCGCGAGTCTGTTTATAGTCGTGACTGTTGTCATAGTCAACAAGGTTGAAACTTCTAGGAAAAAACTTCGAATTGGGAGGGCGATCCTCCTGGTGAACTGACCGTACCCCAAACCGACACAGGTGAACAAGTAGAGTATACTAGGGCGCTTGAGAGAACCATGTGGGGTGGGGAGGGTGAGGGGAACCGGGGGGGGGGGGAGGAGGGGGGGGGGGGTGATTAAGGGAACAGCGGCAAAAAATTGACCTCGTAACTTATCGGGAGAAGGTGTGCTCTCCTATCTTTTGATTATGAAAAGCGGTCACATAACATGTGTGCGACGGTTTATTAAAAACTACAGGACTCTGCTAAAGTGGTTAACACGAAGTATAGAGTCTGACGACCTGCCCCGTGCTGGAAAGTCATAAGGAGAAGTGTTTATATAAGCGATTTGAATGGAAGCCACGAAACGGTGAAGGTTAACTCCTAACTAGTCCTAAGGTAGCAAATTCCTTGTCGAAAAGTAGCGACCTGCACCGAAAGGTGTAACACTGCCCCGCTGTCTCCCGACATGGACTCCGGTGAAATTGAATTCTCCGTAAGATTGATGCTAAAACTACCAACGGCTAGCACGTAAGACCCCATGCACCTTTACTATAGCTCGCAGTGACAACCATGATCGCGAATGTGTAAGAGTAGGTGGAGAGGGGTGATCATACAACACCAATCCTGAAAGACCACTCTTTCTTCTAAGGATATCCTAACTTGTGCCGCAACCGATCATGTTTCGAAGAGGGGCGGGACACTGCGAGGTGGGTAGATTTAACTGGGGCGATGCCTCCTAAAAGTGACGGATGGTGTTCTAAGGTAGGCCAATCTAAGATTCTTGATCATAGAGCGTAATATGTATAAAGCAGCCTGACTGTGTACCGACTGGTCGTAACAAAGACGAAATTCCGCCATAGTGATCCTGGAGTCCGTGTGGAAGGGTTCTCCGCTTAAACGGATCAAAGGTTACGCCTGGGATAACAGCTGATGACTCCCAAGAGAATCTTATCGAAGACGAGTCTTTGTGCACCGTCGGAGTGTCGACGTCCATCACATCCTGGGGAATAAAGCGAAATGTCCCTCCCCAAGGGTTCGTGGTTTGTACCGCTAAGGGGGTTCATGGTACGTGAGTTGGGATATAGAACGTCATAAGACAATTTTTCCTACTCCGGTTGGTGTTAAAGGAGAACAGCGAGGAACCAAACCCTATACGAGAGTGACAGGGTTGAGGCCCAACCTATGGTGTAACAGATGATTGATGCCAATAAGCACACAGCGCCGGTCACTAAGGTTGAGGTATGGAAGCACTGCTGCGGGCCGCGAGAAATCCTTCTCGTATATAGTTCTCTCGGACGAGGTTTTTGAACAGAACTTACGATAGTCGAGAGAAGTAAGCACCGCGAGTGTTGTGAAGCGTTCTCGTACTAAAAATTAAAGTAACTTTATCCACTTTCCAAAAACCAAAATGAAAAAAAGTCAACCTATATGCCTGCAATTGCGGTCAGTCTTCTTCAGGCTACCTCTTTAGTTGTTCGGCCCCCTACATGCTCATTCGCAATGACTACCACAAAGAAAGAAGCCCCAATCTCCTAAAGGGATCTTTATGCACACCACGACTTCTTATGTTATGGCGAAGTACTGAATTTAAGCTTCCAACGCCTGAGTCAGCTGTCAAGCTCAAAAGTAATTCTCTCCTTTTCTTTTCCCGAAACTCCAAAAGAAAACCTTCTCCCCATGGGGACAGGGTTTGATGTTGGTCAAACCGACTTGTAATCCGATATCTAGTTTGAATTCTAAGACCCTCTTTATGAAATAATAAGAGCCGCTCTTTATGCTCCCATACCGTCGTTTAGCGCACATCGGCCTGAACCTAACCCATTAGTTGCACCCCCCCGTCCAGTCGTGTGGGAAACGTGAAGCATAGAAATTTTGCAAAACTTAAATATCGCATGGAGTTAAGATTCGTAAATTGGCACATTCACCTAATATATATAATAATTGTCGGGAGTGAAAAGTTCACAAGTTACAAATATGAGTAGTGTTAGCATCTTAACTTATATTTAACGGTGATTCCGTTTTAAGCTTGGTTTGGGACAAGTAAAAAGTCGGGAATGATGAATTTATCTTTTTGAGCATTTTAGGTATTGGAATGCGTCTTTGTTCTATTGACCCTAATTGGTTATAAAAAATGAACGAAAGTCAAACATGTTAGTTAGATGTTTAAAAAGAAAAGTACAAAAAATGAGAAAAAGAAAAAAAGAAAAAATACAAAAATATGTGTGTGAATAAGTGTATATATATTTAAAAATGGTAAAAACGAGACTTTTCTAAACTATTGATTCTTTAATTCCCCTCGATGAACACTTAGATACTTTTCGAGGTAATTAGTCGAGGGGATTGGATATTCTTGTGGTTTCCCCCTAAGTGTTTACTTCTAACAAATCATTGCGTGAGGACACGACAATAGTTAATAATGGGGATTTTGGTAGTTGTTAAATATACACAAACCTTTGACCATTAAAAACAGTGCTTAAAAGACAAAAAGAAACAAACCAAAAATACATTGTATTTGTATGTTTTGCATTTGTATTGTGCAGGTAACGGATATCTAAGTAAAAGGACAAAAATCAAGTCAAAAACGGACAAAATCGAGCACGGAATGGAAAAGCGTGAAAAAGTCAAAGTCAACCGAAGTCAACCAAGTCAAAGTCAAAGACGGAGCCGAAAGCAAAGAAATTTTAAATGGGCCAACCCTCACCCATTTAGAGATGTGGTCGGCTAAGCCCATTAGGAGAGGGGCCCTATTACTAATAAGCCTTATATGATCAAAAAAAGCTCTAGTCCAAAAAACCAATGATTCGACCCCAAAATCAAAAGCATGAAAGCCCCAAGAGCCTAAGCCTAATCACTAGTTTATAAACAATTTTCCACCCCCAAGGTCCATTTTTCATTTTCACCCCTAAGTTCCCTAAATTTGACACCATTAGTCCGCCCTTAACCAATTATTCACCTCTAAGTCCCTACCTTAACTCTGCCATTATCTCACCCAAACAGTACTTATAAACTCATCCCTCCAATCAACCCCACCACTATTCATCTGTCACTTTCCTTTGCCCTGCACCACGACAAAACACAAACCCCAAACAAAATCCCACATCATAAGAAACCAAAACCACGTTGGCAATCTTAGGTTTCTTCCTGCTTGTTTTGAATTTGGACAAGGATGAATAAAGGGGGGGTCAGGATGTGAATTGGGGCGCTGTTTAGAGCAAGCCAAATCAATGGCTATGATTGAAGACTCAAATCCTCTCACACAACAAGCACAAGAAACACAAGAAAATACCCCCCCAGCTTATAAAAGAAGATGAAGACCAGATGAAGATGAGTTAGTTAGTTTTTTTAGCTTAAAATTATTTTAATGTATTTTTTTTTAAAAAGCATTGTACTCTTTTATTATTAATGAAAGTTTGATTTTCAGTTTAAAAGTGTTCTTTAAGCTTAAGTTCTTATTATTTAGATTTACAAATTTGATTTGCAAGTTTGTTGAAAAATTCTTTAAGTCTTTTTTAGCTATAAGCTCACACTTATAAGCTGTTTAATAGCTTATAAGTGTTAGCTCACTCATTAAAAAGTTCACTGAGAAAAAATCAAAGCAAAAGGGAGTTGCTGATTTTGGCTTATTTTGGATGTTAAAGCAATACTGGATGGCTTTTAAGCTTGGGTTTAGTTTGGATAAGCTTAGGATTAGTTTAGGTATAGCTTATTGGTTCTTCTAGCTTGGAGGCAGGTTATTCCAGTTTTTTTTATATACTTTCAAACTGCTTATTGGCCAAACTGCTCATTTTTGCTTATTTGCCTATTCTGCTTAATGATCTTCTTCATACTTAGTTTGCCTGATTGTAAATTTATTTTGTTCAGTTATTAGCTTAGAAGTAGATTTTAATGAAGATATGGTCATTTAGATATTATTATTGTTCTATTATAGTTAATACTGCTTAGTATCTTAGCTTATTATTCAGAGCTTATTTTCAGTAAGAACTTGCTTAT
>BQNB010130020.1:0-19012 GCA_026074375.1 Tanacetum coccineum | reverse complement strand
TATTTGATCTTTTTCTGATTGTAGATGACTACCACAGTCGTAAACATTTCGGTTTTCAGGGCTTTCTTTGAGAAACAAAGATTAACTGGACCTAACTTCATCGACTGGTACCACAATCTTTGGATTGTGCTATCAGTTGAAGACAAGTTACCATTCTTGGAGCAGCCACCTATTATGCCAGTTCCTCTTGTTGGACAAGTACTTCCTCCGGATGTCCTTGCCACCTATTCTGCATGGGTCAAGGCTTCCAAGGAAATTGCTGGTCTTATGCTTATGACCATGGACCCAGATATCCAAAAGAATCTAGAACAACTTGGTTCATATGATATGGTAAAGGAACTAAAAACGTTATATGCACAACAGGCAGAGCAGGAACTTTTTCAGACCGTGAGAGAATTTCACGCATGTAAGCAGGAAGAAGGACAGTCTGTAAGCTCTTGCGTTCTCAAAATAAAAAGTTATATGGATAATTTGGAACATCTCGGTCATGCCATGACTCAAAACCTTGTAGTGAGCCTCATCTTGATCTCTCTGAGAAAGGAATATGACAGTTTTGTGCAAAATTATTACATGCATGGCATGGGGAAGACCATGACTGGGTTGCATGCCATGCTTAAGCTACATGAGAAAACTCTACCAAAGAAAGATGTTGCACCTGCCCTACATGCAATTAGAGCAGGAAAGGTCCGAAAGAAAATCACAAAAATAAGAAACCACAATTGGCTGCTAGGGGAAACAATCATGGGAAAGGGAAGTCTAAGCTTGCTTATGCTCCTAAGCCTAAGATTCCCCCTCCATCAAAGAAGGAAAATCCAGCGAAGGACGCGATCTGCCACCAGTGTGGTGGTGTAGGTCATTGGAAGCGAAACTGTCCCCAATATCTAGACGAGTTGCTGAAGAACAAGAAGCTATCTCCAGGAGCTAGCACTTCAGGTATCTTCACCATAGAACTATATACTTTTCCTAATAACACTTGGGTTTATGAAACGGGTTGTGGTACTTACATTTGTATAACTACTCAGGGTCTCAAGGGAAGTAGGAAGCTGAAGCCAGGAGCTTTAAGTCTGTACGTGGGCGATGGTCATCGTGCAGCTGTTGAAGCTATTGGATCTTATCACTTGTGTCTCCCTAGTGGACTAGTTTTAGTTTTACATAATTTTCATTATGCTCCCTCTATCACTAGAGGAATCATTTCAGTTTCTCGTTTGTATGACGGTGGTTTTATTAACCATTTTGAGAATAATACAATTTCAGTTTCTAAGAATAATGTTATTTATTTTAGTGTTATTCCGAGGAATGGTATTTTTGAAACTGATTTGTCTAATTATAATACAAATGATAGTTCTATGTATTTTGTTAGCAATAAAAGAGCCAAGACCAACTTGGACTCGACTCTCTTGTGGCACTATCGTCTTGGACACATTAGCAAGAAACGTATAGAGAAGTTGCAACATGATGGACTTCTTAATTCAACTAAAAATCAATCTTTTGATAAATACGTTTCATGCATGTCTAGAAAGATGGCTCGAAAACCTTATACACATCAAGTGGAAAGGGCTAAAGATCTACTTGGTTTAATACACACCGATGTTTATGGACCATTTAGAACTATGTCAAAACAAGGAGCTAGATAATTCGTCACTTTCACTGACGACTTTAGTCATTATGGTTATGTTTACTTGCTGAAACATAAACATGAAGTGTTTGAAACTTTAAAAGTGTTTCAAAAGGAAGTAGAAAACCAACTCGGAAAGACTATTAAATCGCTACATTCTGATCGTAGAGGCGATTATATAAGTCAAGAGTTTTTGGATCATCTAAGGAGCATGGGATTATTGCCCATCGCACTCCTCCTTACATGCCATAACATAATGGTGTGTCTAAGAGGAGAAATAGAACCCTACTAGATATGGTTCGCTCCATGATGAGTTAAACAACTATTCCAAAGTCCTTTTAGGATTATGCCTTTGAGTCTGCTGCACGCATTCTCAACATGGTTCCAACTAAGAAGGTTAAAAAGACACTATATGAAATATGGCATGGGCAAGACCCTAAGCTGTCTTACTTAAAAGTCTGGGGTTATGAGGCACTTGTTAAGCGAGATACTCTTACCAAACCTGACAAACTAGAACCCAGCTCTATTAAGTGTATCTTTATTGGATATCCAAAGGAAATAATGGGTTATTCTTTCTACTACCCACCCAAGAACAAAATAATTGTTGCTCAGAATGCTGAATTTCCTTGAGAATAGTCTTATGACTCAAGAAGCAAGTGGGAGTCTAGAAGATCTTAAAATAATTCAAGAAAAAGATATGCATCCTTCTGTAAACACTAGCTTAGATCATGATAAGGATGATCAAGAAATTGATGAACTTCAAAGTGATATCAATCCCATTTATAGGTCCACAAGGACACAACATGCCCTAGATCGCATGTGCTTATACATTGATGTTGAGGAGCATGAGTTGGGGGATCATAATGAACCCACTAACTACAAAGCTGCATTATTAGATCATAAATCTGAAAAATGACTAGATGCTATGAATGTGGAAATGCAATCCGTAAAAGACAATGAAGTTTGAGACTTAGTTGATCTTCCTCCTGATGGTAAAATGTTGGTAGCAAATGGATCTTCAAAAAGAAGACTAACATGGATGGAGCTGTACACACCTTTAAAGCTCGTCTTGTAGCGAAGGGCTTCACTCAAACCTACGAGGTTGATTATGAAGAAACCTTCTCTCGTGTTGCAGAGATTAGAGCTATTAGGATTCTTATAGCCATATCCGCGTGTTATGACTATAAGATTTGGCAAATGGATGTCAAAACTGCCTTCCTCAATGGACATCTCTCAGAAGAAGTCTATATGCAGCAACCTGAAGGTTTTGTCAATCCAAAATATCCAAACCGAGTATGCAAGCTGAAGCGTTCCATTTATGGGCTTAATCAAGCATCAAGGCAATGGAATAAACAATTTGATGATTAAATAAAGAAATTTCGTTTCACTCAAAATCGTGATGAGCCATGTGTATATCTAAAAGCTATTAGGAGTAATGTCACTTTTCTAATCTTGTATGTCGATGACATATTGATCATGGGAAACAACATTCCAATGTTACAAGATGTAAAATCCTACCTTGGAAGATGTTTTGCTATGAAAGATTTAGGTGAAGCTGCATATATTCTTGGAATCAAGATCTACAGAGATAGATCACGGCGGTTAATTGGTTTGTGTCAAAGTGCTTATATTGAGAAAATCTTAAAGAGATTTCACATGGAGAATTCCAAACGTAGAAGTATCCCCATGCAAGATAAGCTAAGACTGAGTAAATCACAAGGTGCTTCAACACCTGCTGAATTGAAGCGCATGCAAAATATGCCATATGCCTCGGCTGTGGGCTCGATTATGTATGCTGTGAGATGTACTCGCCCTGATGTTGTGTTCGCTCAGAACATAACAAGCCTCAGACTGGATATGTATTCGTTTACGGAGGTGATATAAAACGAGAGCTCAGAGTTTCTTGCTACACTGATGCTGGATATCTGACGGATGTTGATGACCTCAAGTCTTAGACTGGATATGTATTCGTTTTAAATGGAGGTGTTGTTGATTGGAAGAGTGCCAAGCAAAGCATTTTCACTACTTCATCTGCAGAAGCTGAGTATATTGCTGCTTATGATGCTTCTAAAGAAGCTGTTTGGGTTAGGAAATTCATTTCTGGGCTTGATGTTGTTCCCACAATTGAAGAACCCATAAATATGTATTGTGATAATACTAGAGCAATTACTATAGCTAATGAATCAGGAATCACTAAAGGTGCTAGACATTTTCGTGCCAAAGTTCACTACCTTCGTGAAGTTATTGAATTTAGTGACATAAAGTTAGAAAAAGTTCACACAGATGACAACTTAGCTGATCCTTTTACTAAAGCATTAGCCTTTCCAAAGCATTCAGAACATACTTAGAATATTAGAATGCTTCCAGCAAGTAGTCTCATGTAAATCTGTGTTTATTAGTTATTTGGATAATTGGGATTGTAAGACAATTTTAATTTCTGATGAATAAAGATACTTGGTATTTGTTTTCACTCATATAATAATTATTTATCCTATATTTGCATATTTAATCCTTGAATGATTTATCATTCTAAATATGTCCATTGTCGGTTAACAATATGGGAGTATTGTTACATAAGGCAAATGTGAGTGTTGGTTATATTCTTTGAATATATGGATGCCAAACTCATATGTTATTCACAAGGGATGCATATTGGACACCCAAACCTTTGAAAATTACTTTATGGATCCGTAGTCATAAGTAAAATTTTGAAAATGGTTAGTTAAGTCATCCTTAGACTTGAGAATACAAACAAGTTCTGGTATGTGTGAATATCACTTTTTAATTCTAAGTCAAACGTTGTCCTGAAAATGGTAGTTATAAAGACTATTATTGGAAGTGATGTGAAGCAGCATTCACAACACTTGTATTCGACAAGAATTTATTCCTCCACTTGATATGTGCAGAATGATACCATTGGCGCGTCTCCAGAATTAATCAGATAATTGTTTGGCCGAACCTAAAGGGTAATGCAAGATGATTTTTGATTACATTTGGTATATCTGAATTAAGTTCTATAACGAGAATCTAAATGGTTAAACTATATGGAATGAGTTAGGATCCATATCCATTGTTTAACGGTATATGTAACAAAGGGATGATTATAGCAAGAGATACATAACCATGCTACTGAGAATGTTTTTGAAACTTGATCTCAGACATTTCTAGTTTTAAAAACGAATGTGAGTGTTGCTAGACGTTTTCGTCGTTAGTATATGGGCAGTCTGCTACTCCAACTCCCAAGTGGGAGCTGTTGGGTTATGGTAGTTGGATTAGCTCAATACAACTAGAAATGTGTGAGCCTATTGGGGGCATACACGTTAAACACTTAAAGTGAGTTTAATGCTTCATGAAAGTTTCTAATGTAAACCATTTGGACATAAAATGACCAAGACAAGAATCCCATGAATGTATTAATATGTGGCCGGCTATAGAAGGCTTTAGAAGATTCTTGGGAAGTGTCTAGGTTCATTTCTTGGAGATAAGGATAGGTAGAAGAGTTGTGATAGGTTTTGGAGTGTGTTTTGAGCCTTATCTCAACTAGGGTTTGAAGGGTATAAAAACCCTTACCCCCTAGATGTTTTGGACGATACATAGAAGCCTCAAACACTCCCAAGTCAGTTGCTAACAAATCTCTCCTCGCCTCTCTTCACTCAGCCGAATTCCATAAACTTAAATTAGGGTTTATAGATTTTCGGTACACCCTTTTCTTGGAGTTACTACTGTTATTGAAGTTAAGACTGCCTTAGAATAAAGACTAAAAATATACTAAGTAGTTACTACTGCTAGTACAAAATTAGTACTGCTAGTGTATGTTAGTACTGCTAGAGTAACTTTAATGTGGTTATATTGCTATTGTTGGTGCTTAGTTACAATGCTGAGTGGATTAATAATGCTGGATGGATTATTGCTGATCAGAGAAGAGTTAAAATTGATCTCTCGAGAACTAGAATACTTACGAAGATAAGTATTAGGTTATTTGTAAAGAAGGATATGTAATATAACTTCAATTTGTTTTGGAGATTACCGTTTGTTAATAGAAAAAATTAAAAAAGATATGATAAGTTGGAAAGTATTTGTAAAGCCTTGTAGGACTCTTTGGTGTATAAAAGGAGGTCATAGGGTATGTAGTTTGATATATCTCTTTAGTACATCTTTAGTATTCGTAGCTTCAAGGTTATTTTGTAACCCTATCACTATTCAGAGTGATAATTTCATATTGAGGCTAAAAGTTTAGTAAAATTTTGTTTACTGTTTCATTGTTCTACTTAGTATTACAAAACTGTTTCCGCATAGTTTGTGATATTAGGAATCTTAGTTTCTTACTATAGTTGTTTTGTTCTATCCATCCCAACTAAGCTTTAACAAGCTAAGTAAGATCTGTTCAGAAGGGACTCTACAAGTTTGGTATCAGAGCTTGTGAGAAACTTTGGAATTAGAAAGAACTCTACTCTACCAAGATCTGTTAGTTAAGAGAAGAGATGAGTCACATCAGAAATACCCAAACAGTTTTGCACTATTAAAAACTTCCAGTACTCAAAACAGGCAGACTATGATCTCTTGGAGCATGGATAGAGCAATCATATTACTCTCACTGATTTTGCTCTTTGGGTGGTTTTTGTGATTGTGGGATGCATTGCTATTGCATTGCTAGTGCTGGAACTGATGGTCATTTTCCTCCTAAACTATGAACAAAAGCTAGTATAAAGAATGAATTGAAAGCAAAAGCTCTCTTTTGTGGGCATTCCTGATGAGAACTTTTGAAGTTTCATGGATTCAAGATTGCAAAGACCTTATTGGGACGTAATCAGGGGTCAGGTCTTGGAGGCAAAAAATGGTTCAAAGATAATGCAAAAAAACCATTCTGTATGATTCAATATAAGAATTTGCGGTTTGCAGAAGATCTTTAGGTTCTGGGATTATACATAAGGATAGGATGCTTATAAAAAGCTTATGATTTGGGTTAGCATGGATGTTGTTGTTTGAGCGATGAATGTGCATTGAGGTGGGGAGGTGTAGGGTCCTGTGGGGGTATTGTGGTAGGGTGTGGTGTTTCTTGGGGTGGGGTATCTGGGTGTGGGTGGGGGTGTTATTGGGGTTGGGGTGGTTTGAGGTGTGGTTTGATTGAGTGAGGTTGAGATTGCGATTTGGGGGGGGGGGTGAGGATGTTTATGGGGGGGGGGGGGGGGGGGGGGGGGGGGGGGGGGGGGTGGGGGGGGGGGGGGGGGGGTGGGGGGGGGGGGGGGGGGGGGGGGGGTGGGGGGGGGGGGGGGGGGGGGGGGGGGGGGGGGGGGGGGGGGGGGGGGGGGGGGGGGGGGGGGGGGGGGGGGGGGGGGGGGGGGGGGGGGGGGGGGGGGGGGGGGGGGGAGGGGGGGGGGGGGGGGGGGGGGGGGGGGGGGGGGGGGGGAAGGGGGGGGGGGGGGGGGGGGGGGGGGGGGGGGGGGGGGGGGGGGGGGGGGGGGGGGGGGGGGGGGGGGGGGGGGGGGGGGGGGGGGGGGGGGGGGGGGGGGGGGGGGGGGGGGGGGGGGGGGGGGGGGGGGGGGGGGGGGGGGGGGGGGGGGGGGGGGGGGGGGGGGGGGGGGGGGGGGGGGGGGGGGGGGGGGGGGGGGGGGGGGGGGGGGGGGGGGGGGGGGGGGGGGGGGGGGGGGGGGGGGGGGGGGGGGGGGGGGGGGGGGGGGGGGGGGGGGGGGGGGGGGGGGGGGGGGGGGGGGGGGGGGGGGGGGGGGGGGGGGGGGGGGGGGGGGGGGGGGGGGGGGGGGGGGGGGGGGGGGGGGGGGGGGGGGGGGGGGGGGGGGGGGGGGGGGGGGGGGGGGGGGGGGGGGGGGGGGGGGGGGGGGGGGGGGGGGGGGGGGGGGGGGGGGGGGGGGGGGGGGGGGGGGGGGGGGGGGGGGGGGGGGGGGGGGGGGGGGGGGGGGGGGGGGGGGGGGGGGGGGGGGGGGGGGGGGGGGGGGGGGGGGGGGGGGGGGGGGGTTTAGGGGGGGGGGGGGGGGGTTTATTAAATAATTTTTTTGTTTTTTTTTTTTTAAAATAGAGTTTGTTAGTAAATCAATATCAAAGAGCCATTCTAGTCCACTCCCTGCAACATTGGGTTTGTTTTCAAGAAAGTTTATGTGCAGGTTCTGCTCTACTTTCCTAGTTCTAGTGTTAAATACCCTAAAAGCCTTGCTATTTATAGAGTATCCAACAAAGAACCCCTTATCAGCCTTCTCATCAAATTTGCCTAGGAGATCTAAGGTATTAAGAATAGTCACAGGACACCCAAAAGGTCTCATAATAAATTATACTAGGTGGTATTACCATGTAATGTTCATTTAAGGTGTCTTGTTGTGAGGCTTGGTCACTAAAGACTTTATTTGAACATAACAAGCCAGTACTAACTTGCCAGCCCAAAATGTAGTAGGTAATAAAAAATCTGCTAGCATAGACCTAGCTGCCTCTATTAGTGTCCTATTCTTTCTTTCAGCAACTCTATTTTGTTGTGAAGTTTTGGCAACACTAAACTCCTTCTTAATCCCTTTCATCCCACAGAACTGATTCATGTCATTATTCTTAAACTCAGTTCCATTTTCACATTTGATGATTTTAACCTTATGATTTATTTGGTTTTTTATGCCAGTAATAAAAGTTTTAAGGATCCCACTAGTCTCATTCTTAGTGGCCAAAAAGAAAACCCAACTAAACCTACTATAGTCATCAGTGACAACAAGACAATATGTCTTGTGATTGATACTCCTTACAGATGTTGGCCCAAATAAGTCCATATGCAACATTTGTAAGGGTTGGCTGATTGAGCTCACAAGCTTGGTCTTACAAGAAGCTTTGTGTTGCTTTCCCTTCTGACAAGCAACACAAGTATGGTCATTTTCAAAGAGCTTTGAAGGTAAACCTCTAACAAGGTTTCCCCTCACAAGTTTGTTCATACTTTTAAAGTTTATATGACCAAGCCTCTTATGCCATAAATTAGACTCATCTATTGTAGCCTTTGCAAATAAATAAGTCAAACCTCCTGAAGGAACAACATTCTTAAGATCAAAACTGTACATGTTGTTCTGTCTGGGAACTTTAAGCAAGACTTGACTTTCATTAAGTAGCTTAAAGTCAGGAGATAGAACAAGACATTCAGTCTCAGTGAAAAGAACACTGTTTTTCTTCTCACACATTTGTGAGACAGAGAAAAGGTTAAACTTAAGTTCCTTTACAAAGTATACATCTTTAAAGTCTAATTTCCCAGTCCTAATTTTACCTTTTCCAGTAATGTTACCTCCTTTAGGACTTCCTGCAAATGCAACAAATCCACCATCAACCTCTTGATAATCTGCAAGAAATGACTTGTTTCCTGTCATATGCCTGGAGAATCCACTGTCAAAAATCCCTTGATCTTGTAAAGTATATTGTGGATTACCCTACACTCAAAATAAGAGAATTAGTTTCTCTTGGGGACCCAAGCCATTACTGACTTGAGTCTGCCTTGTAGATCAACATAGTCAAATCTTTTAAACATGTATGATCCACTATCTTTGGAGGAATGGTCAATAATATTTCCTGTTGGTCTCTAAATCCAGCATGCTAAGGACTTAACAGTATTTTCCCCATTTCCTACAGCAGCACTAACTACTGCTTTTGGCCCAGCAGTAGTTACATTGTTAACTCTAGCAGTTTTAACTTTTTCATTAAGATTATTGGTTTTAGCTGTTGATTTTTGGTTAAAAGCCCTTTTTACTGGTGAATGTGCTTTAAAATAGGAATATGTTTTGGGTAATGCATCATTCACTTTTGATTTAGGGGCAGCAGTATTAACAGGCCTGGCAGTACTAATTGATGTTGCTGCTCTTGGAGAGCTTTGCTTAGCAGCATTAACTGGTACTTAACCTGACTTTGTTACAACTACTGTTAGAACAAAAATCCTTTTAAGATGTGGGTGAGTAAATTTATTTTGGTGGTTCACCCTCTGAGCATTGTTCCATATTGGTCTAATTTCTCTTGACCAGTAACCCTTCCTTTATTATTCAACACTGGTTTTTCTACTATTTTCTTGTCATGAAAATTACAGTCTTTGATTAAATGGTTGAAACTCCCACATACAAAACAAGCTTTCTTTATAAACTCAAAACCATTTCCTAGTTTCTGAGTCATCATTCCATTCTAGTTTCTTCTATTATCCCTAGGACTTTGACTTTTCCTAGGATACTCTTCTTGCCTATTTGTGTTATCCTTATTAACAGATTTCACATTCTCATCAGATTTGACAAAATTGATTTTAGTAAACTTTGGTTTTGTCTGATCAGGTTTAGGGCTAAACACACTATCATTATCACTATCAGTGTCCCAATCTTCAATGATAGGAGCACTAGGCCTAACAGTTTTAGGTTTTTCCAAACTATCCTTACTGGTTTTAGATGCAGTAGTAATAGTTTTACTCACTTTAGTATTATAGACAGAATCATCTAACCCAGAAAAGGATAAGTCAGGTCTTGAGGGCATGTAGTTCCCAATGTAGGGAAGGGGAACTGCATGAAACCCTTCACCTGTTTTGAATCTATCATTTACTGGACTATCATCCACATCACTTTCTTTACTGTTAAACACATTATTAACTACTTCACTCTCATTCATTTGACTATCATAACCAAGACCAGCTTTGTCTTTAGCACTTATTTGACTATTTATCAGTTTAGTTAGATTCTTTGATGATTCTTCAAATTTTTCTAGTTTAAGTTTCAAATCATCTTTCTCTTTTAAAGCTTCTTCTAACTAATTTTTAAGGTCTTTGATAGAGATATCTTTCACTTGGACATCATACTTTAAAAATGCAATATCTTCTTTATAAACAGCTTCATTCTTTTCATGAACAACTATGCTAGCTTCTAATGATTCTAATCCCATTTGATAACCTATAATTTCTAGATTAGATTTATTAAGAGCATCATGCTGTTGATCATACTGTTTTTGAAGAGTTTCATATGATTTTAAGCAATCTTTAGAGCAAGTATGTACCCTAGAGTCTGAACTTGATGAACCTTGGGATGTATAGGCCATTAGAGCAAAGTTTGTGAGTCCTTCTTCAGCTTGAAAGCTCCAATCATAACCACCTATCCCATCTTGAACAACCAAGGCATTTGCAAGAGTCTCCACTAGTATAATCCTTCTTGGAGCATCTCCATTTCTGATCCTTTGATTCCTTGGTGCCCTACATTCTCTAGCAAAGTGACCTCTTCTATGGCAGTTGTAACATTCAACCTTTGTCTTATCAAAGCCAACAGTTTCTTTGCCATTGAAATTTAGATTTCTTCATGTCTTCTTTAAGAATCTCTTCACCCTCATGGTAAGCATGGCTACCTGCCATTTAAGATCTATCTCTTTAAGATATCAGTATCAATCTGCTCTAGATCTTTATTGTCTAATTGTGGACTATTAGATTGATTAGCAAAGAAGGAAAACATGACATCATCAGCATAAGTTGAGGAAGAAGCTTGTCCCTGTGAACTGACAGTAGAAACTTCATGAGCAGTATTAACTGCTTCATTAGTACTGCTAGTGTTTTCTGAAGATACAAAAGCCACATTCTGAGAGTTTGAGCTTGAGCTTGAGCCTGATTGACCTTTTAATCTCACCTTCATACACTTTCAAATTGTTGTACAAATCATCCATGCTCATTGTGTCTAGATCAGATTTGTTTCTCATGATTAAAGCAATATTGTTCCAAGCTAATGGTAGACTTCTTAGCAACTTCAAATTTGCATCTTCTAGAGAGATAACTTCACCATGAATTTCCAATTAGCTGATGAGTTTCTGAAACTTATCATAGGTTTTATACAGTCCTTCAGATCTTGATGCAGTAAAATTCTTATATTACTACTTCAGAATGGTCCTCTACATTTTCTTTGATTCTTTGTTGCCTCCAAACCTGGTCTTGATTGCTTCCCATAAGGTCTTTGCATCCTTGATTTCATAAAACTTCAATAGGTGCTCATCAAGAATGGCCAACAACAGAGTGCTTTTTGCTTTCAATTCATTCTTTCTTGCCAGCTTTTGTTCTGCAGTTTTAGGAGGAATGGGACCTTCAGCACTAGCTGATGCAACAGCAGGTGCATCACCATTCACAATAACCTCCTAAAGAGCATAATTAGTGTGAGTAAGATATTGCTCCTTTCTCATGCTTCATAGATCATAGTCTCCTGTTTTGAGTATAGGAAGTTTTAGTGCAGACACTGTTTGAGTAGTTTCTGACTGTGATTCCATCTTCTCTTTCATTATAATATCTTGTGTAGATATAGTGTTCTTCTTAATCAGAGTTTCTCAACAAGCTCTGATACCACTTGTTGATCCCTTCTTGACAGATCTTGCTTAGCTTGTTAAAGCTTAGTTATATTGGATAGATCCAAGACAACTATAGTAGAAACTAAGATTGAGAATATCACAAACTATGCGGAATCTAGTTTGCAATACTAAGAAGAACAATGAAACAGTAAAAACAAGATCTTTACTAAACTTTCAATATATTGAATACTATTTTGAGTTACAAAATAGCTATGAATACTAACTATGATTGCTATGCAAACTATGAATACTAATATGAAAACTGATATCTAGATCTATGCCGTAGGGTTCCTTTTATACACTAAGGAAACCCTAATGGGCTTACAAAACGCGTCAAGTGATTATGATCTTTTCTATAAGTAAACATAATCTCTTAAACAAATAAGTTTATACATATCTTCTTTACAAATAATTG
Source organism: Tanacetum coccineum (assembly GCA_026074375.1). NCBI lineage: Eukaryota > Viridiplantae > Streptophyta > Magnoliopsida > Asterales > Asteraceae > Tanacetum > Tanacetum coccineum. The sequence continues at coordinate 6,665 of BQNB010130020.1, read as the reverse complement.
ATACTTATCTTCATAAGTATTCTTGTTCTTCAATCAACCTTTATCTCTTCTCTGATATGTCTTTGATCTCATCTCTGACAGCATTAATCCTTCCAGCAGTTGTAACTGAGCACAAGCAGCATTAACTACTTAGAAGTTTACTCTAGCAGTACTAACATACACTAGCAGTACTAACTTTAGTACTAGCAGTAGTAACTACTTAGTATATTTTCAGTCTTCATCTCTGAGCAGTCTTAACTTCTACTAGCAGCAGTAACTTTATACTAACAGTACTAATTATACTAACAGTAGTAACTAGCAGTAGTAACTTTATACTACCAGTACTAACTACTTAGCATAATTTTCATTAGTATTACCAGCAGCACTAAGTTATGCTTGACAGCACTAATATATACCTAAGCAGTAGTAACTCTAAGAATCATCTTGAAGTCTTTTAAACCCAACACTTTATCCACCAGACGCTGGTAAGTTACCCCAGCATTTCTCAGACCGAAAGGCATCTTTGTATAGCAAAATATTCCTTGGCTTGTAATGAATACTGTTTTTTCTTCTTCTTCTTTTGCCATTTGTATTTGATGATAGCCTTTGTACGCGTCTAAGAAGCATTTGAAAGGGAATCCGCACAAGGATTCCACCTTCCAGTCTATTTCTGGTAGCGGATAACCATCTTTTGGGCATGCTTTGTTTAAATCTTTGAAATCTACGCACATCCTCCAACTGTCATCATGCTTTTTTACCATCACAGGGTTAGATAACCAGTCATGGTAGTGTACTTCCTTCATGATTCCTGCCTCCACAAGTTTCCCAACTTCTTCATGTATTGCCTGGTTTTTATCAGCTGCTTGTCCTCTTTTCTTTTGTCTAACTGGAGAGCATCCCTCCCGCACGTTTAAGCGATGTTCCGCAATGTGTCTTGGGACGCCAGTCATATCCGCAGGCTTCCAGGAAAAAATGTCCAAGTTACGCTGGAGCAGTCCGCACAACTTGTTGCGGCCTTCCTCTGTGAGGGTGGAGCCAATCATTACTGTTTGTTCTGGATATTCAGGATTTATTGCCACCTTGGTTCTTTCTTCTATTGCTTGCGTGGTAGCCGAAAGGTTCCCTTTTGGTCCGGAGACCATCGCACATTCCAGCGGAACCAACCCGCTGCTCTTTAGAGTAATTACTCCTCCTTCCACTGGGAACTTTAACATTCCGTGAGCTGTCGACGGAACCACTTGTAATTTTCTAACTCCTGGTCTCCAATGATTCCATTGTATGGAGATGGTGACCTTACAACCACGAAGTTCATCCAACCTGAAGTGGAGTGTTCTTCGTCTCCAATCTTTACCAGTAGTTGTATTTGCCCTATTGGCCATATTATCTCACCACTGAATCCAATCAAAAAGGGTGGTGGCTGGTATCAATTGGTTCTTGATTTCCGGACAGAGTCGGCTAAAGCAATGCTCATACAGTATTTCTGAGGTTGATCCGCCATCCACATACATGCGGTGTATGCAGTGGCCTCCTATTTCCGCCTTGATGATCTTTAGACCTTCGGTTCCTTCAACTTCCCCTAGGGGTGGAAAAAAGATTTCTGGGTTAGGAGAAAAACTGTGTGTAATCCTTTGCCTGGCCACTCTTTCCCAAGGTTGGACCATTAGGATAGCTAATGCTTTATCTTTTCTGAAGGTTTCCCCTTTCTTTGCCGCCTTAGGCTGTTCCTTTCTGTTGTTCTGTTTTAGCTCTTTGATCAAATGCGACAACTTTCCTGCCTTGAGCATTTCTTCGATCTGTTTCTTCAGGTGCATACACTCGTCTGTGTTATGCCCTACTTCACCATGGAACTCGCAAAATTTAGCGTGGTTTCGTTTCTCAACCGGGGTTGTCATTGGTGGTAGAGCTTTGAATTTTCCTTTGTCTAAAGCGAAAATTTCTTTGGGAGTTTTTATGAGGAGTGTAAATCGGTCCTGCTTCCTTTTCGGTCTTTGCTGGATCCAGAAGCCTCCTTTCTTGAAATTTTGCTTCTGACTACCCTCTTGTTGTTTCCATGGTGGAAATGATTTCTTCCGCTCATGATTCGAGGCTGCCACTTCCCCCCTGAGGAAAGATGTGGTCACTCTCATCATTTCATCAACTGTTTTTGGGATTTTGTCATGGAGACTTTTGATAAGTTCAAGGTTTGTGATTCCATGCACGAATCCGGAGATTCTCATGCACTCTGGTGCTCACTTGACATCCCTGCTTTCTATTTTATACCTTTTCACAAAGTCTTCCGTAGACTCTCCATCCCGCTGTTTAATTTTATGGATCTTTATGGGGTCTTTAATGCACTTCTTTTGCTGAAGATAGTTTTTCAGGAATGCCTTCTTCAGATCATCATAGCTGTCTATTGATTCAGCCGGGAGGTCATCAAACCATACTCTCGCGTTTCCTGTCAGTGTAGAGTTGAACATGTGACACCAGGTTGGCATAGCCCACCATTCCGTTTTTGCGGCTGCCTGAAAGATTTTTAAATGATCCTCCAGATCTTCACTTCTATCACATATCTTAATGTGACTGGGCATTCTTGTTTTTGGGAAGTCGAAGTAGCGGATTCTAGGTGTAAAAGGATCTATTTCCTCGCACACCCATGGCTGGGATAAGTCATCCTCCTCCCTATTTCATTTCTTCTTATTAGATCTTGACTTCCAATGCCCGCCTCCGCTGTCCTTACTTTCTGAGAGCGCCTTTATATATCTCGAATATGAGCGCTGGTTGTGGTTATTTGAGCGTGCGGATACACTCTTTCCTCTGCTTCCCAACCTTTTGAACACGCCTCCTTCTTTCTCTCTCGGCCTTAGCGATCTTGACCGGTTACGTCTTATTCTTAGAAACATACTAGGTCTAGGTCTTGGGCTACGAGGGTGCCTAGATCTGTGCCTTTCCTTTTGTTCTTTCGCACTCATTGTCCTTGATTCGGAATACCATGATGTTCCAGAGCATCCTTCGAAGTTAAGGCGGGCTTTCACTTCTTTCAACTTTTCATTTCTTTCTTTCTCCTTATTAAACTTCTCGGCTATGATTGGTAGTAATTGATTGTAGTTCTTGTCACAATACTCCTAGAGGGCTGCGTCGGACGCGGACCCACCTCGGTCTTGTAGAGTTGGCTCTTTTCCTCTCCCTACCGTATTCCGCACGGAAGACGTGGGTTGGCTAGGAGCGGGTTGTTCGTGATTGCTCATGGTGAGTATTTTTGTAGAACGCAGTTGTATTCTGGTACCACGGATGATGCCAACTTGTTAGTACAAAAGATGTTATGGGTTGAAAAGATAAATCTGGGATGATTATTGGGCTGGGCCAATGATGAAATCTTATGCTAAACCAAGCAATGAGATGATCTCCTACACAATTAAAGGTAAACAATTAGTCTTATCGTGGGGACGGACCTTACGATTAGACTCTGACGTGAGAGTAAGTAAACATGTTTGTCAGAGGATGTCAGAGTATATGTGTGTAAAATGTGATCAGAAAATCATACCTTGTGGGGTGTCAGAGTACCTATTTTTATAGGTAAGCCAAATATTAGGTTTTCCTAGTATTTTGCTTGGGCCTGTTGGTGGGCCAAAGTGGGACCCTTGTCAAGCGAGAGTCCGCTTGTAATCATGACTTGAGGATATTGGTTTACCTAGCGGACTTCCGCTGACCTGCAGAAGTGTCCTCTAGAAACCCCTCGTCCGTCTTGCTGCTTCTGGACCGTAGCTAGTTTGTCTTGGGCTTAGTTTTGGTCCATTGTGCTTTTCGATTGTCCTATTGGGCCTGGGCCCATGTATGGCTTATGTAGTCCAGGCCCAAAGGCCTGCTATACGTGTTATACGTCATCAAGAATCTCAGTGTTTACATGCTGCATGGTAAGAAGATCAAGTTTTGCTTGCTTTAATACCGAAAGCTGTTCTTTGCATGTATTTAGTTCTTGAACAAGATTTCTATGTTTTGACATGAGATTGTTTCTTTGTTCTTCAACATAGTTTAGATCTATGCACAGATAATCTAGAAAGGATTTTCTATCATCGTTATCTTCTATTTCAAGAAGAGTGTGTACCTTTTTCATAGAGATCTTAATCCATTCACTATTTCTGGCACTTTCTTTGCCAATAGAAACTCTTTCTTCATTAGCAAGAGCTTTAACTTCAGTTACATCATTGTCATCAGATGACACTTCTTCATCCCAATCATATGATTCAGCAATTAGACCTTTGTTTTTGCTTGAGGACGAACTAGGAGCTGAGGCACTGGAACTGAGGAGGGCTTGTTTAGCTTTGACTTTGTTGTACTTGGCTTCAAAGTCTTTGGTATGCCTCGGTTCAGGTTTGTGTTCAGATGAATGGAGAAGTTTTGGTTGAAAAGGTGACTGATATGAAGGAACTGATGTCTTTGACCAACAGTCTCTTGCAAAATGACCCTTCTTGCCACATTTGTGGCATTCAGTTTGGTCAGTTGCTTTTGCACTGCTAAACCTTTGAGTACCCTTTTTGAAGAACCTTTTAGATTTGGCTAAAAGAGCTCTTGCTTGGTATTCTTCTTCAAGGTCATTCATGTACTCTTGACTGCTTCTTGTATCCTCTTCATCATCAGGACTATCTTGAAAGTCCTGGACAATAGAGGAAGAGAAAAAGGCAGTTGACAGTGGAGTTGTAGGGACAAGAGTTTTCTCTTGGTTAGTATCATAAATACTGTTTATAAGGTTTTCTTCATATTTGAGTTTACCAAATAGAGAAGCAAGCTCAGATTCTTTCACATGATTTGTGTTTCTGAGACTTTGACAGAAAGCTAGCCACTTCTTTGGTAACCCATTTATAAAACCTGTATTTATCTCAAGCTTTGAAAGTTTAATGCCATCATTTACTAGTTCATTCATCAAGGCTTTATATCTGGTGAAAGTTTGTGTTAGAGATTCACCTTCTTTGAATTTGAAGGTGTTATAGCACAACTTCAGGTCCATGACCCTACTTTCTTTCACATCAGAGGGCCCCTCATGATATAGTATCAGGTCATCCCAAGTAGATTTTGTAGTTAAGCAGTTTATGACAGAGTTCATTTGGTCATCTGGAAGCACAGACATAATGAGACTTTTGAGTCGCTGATCTAAGTTAGCAGCTTTTCTCTCCTCAGGTGTCCATTGTGTCTTTGGCTTCCTTTGACCAGCTGCCATAGGGATATAAGGACCGTTTGAAATGATGTTTTCAAATTGGGGTTCAATACCAATGATATGGCACATGAACCTCTTTTTCCAATTGGTGAAATTTTCCACCTCTAGTACAGGAGCGACATTTAACTGGCCACCCCTGTATTCAAGAGTCTGTGGTACTTCTACTGCTGCCATTTAAGATGGATCTTGATTTTAAAAATCTTTGAGCCTTTTTTAAATATCCTTTTAAAGGGATTTTATAAACCAGAAGGCTCTGATACCACTTGTTGGTCCCTTGGAATCTGATATAAGGTTTATCAAATTAAACTAATCAGATTCCATGACAACGAAGTGAGTTTTAAACAGATATATATGAAGAATATAGAGAACAAGTTTAAAACACACAGAAGTACTTTTCAACGTATAGGTTCTTATTAGAATCAAATAAAGAATCATTGACACACCTTGATTGCAGAATAGCAAGGTGGTTGAATGAATTGTTATCTTCTTCAAACTTAAATTCTAACCAAAGTTAAGAGAGTAAGAAAACAAACTACTTATGACTAAACTGAAGCTTCAGCTTTAGTAGTACCATTCAGTTTGTTTGAGAGATAAATGAACTCTTCAATGTGTATCACATTAATTGGAAGAGATAACATTTACTCTGGGAATCCCTTTCCTTTTATAGGCAAAGGGATTAGGGTTTACAAGTTTAACCTAGACTACGTGGCAAGCATTAAATGGGTGGTTGAACTACCATTTAATGCACGTTTGCTTTCTAGTACTAGGTACTGTCCTTTGAGGAAAGTTGTTGTACTTCTATACCAACTTTTAGAAGTTACTTTCCCAAGGAGATTGCTTTATTCCTTTTGACATAAAGCAATCTTTTTCCCGCCTTGTAAACCTTCTAGAAGTGAAACAACACGTTTCAACTTCTGTTAAGGAGATAGACAACGTTCAGCTTGGAATTGTCAACCAAGCTGAACTGAAGCTCTTACCAAAAGCCTTCTTTAGTTTTTGTACCGCTGCATAAACTGAAGTGAAGATACTTCCCAATCTTCTAAGGACCTGAAGAGCTGACGCTGAAGAAACTTCAGCGACTCAAACTGAAAGACTTCAGCTTGAGTAATACTTAGGGGATTTTATGTTTAAATCTACTGAAAGACTGAAGGGCTCAGGAACTGAACCCAACAATCTCCCCCTATTTGAATATACAAATAGCCTAAGTTAAAATCAATTGTAAGTGAGCAAAACAACTTCTTCTTACACAACTGATATAAATTGAACAACATAAACTGATAACCATTCATTCTAACTTTCATTACATTACTTTTACAAAAGATAAAGTTGTTACAAATGGTTTCTATTCTACTGTCTTAGCTGCCCAATGAACCTTTTCTTCATACTGAGCTTGATGACTTGTGTTTCTTTGTTGATCTGGAATGGTCTTTCAAGTCACTTGTTTTTTTTTCTTGTTTGCTAACTCATTTAGCTCATTCAGAGGATCTTGTTCTTTGAG
>BQNB010130019.1:0-19012 GCA_026074375.1 Tanacetum coccineum | reverse complement strand
ACGGCCAATAAAGGCGCTGATGATTTTGTAATTGCCTAGCAATTAACAAATTTGCTATTTTACTTTCAGAAACAAAACATTGCACACCCAGCTCGATCATAAACCATTTCATCACCATGTACAACGACATCACATAAAAACTCGTGTATGCAAACTGTTGGATTTAACATACTAGGTAACTAGTTTAGCTACGAGTACGCAGCGGAATGGATCTAGTTAAGGCACATAGATTAACACTTAATAAAGTAAATAATTATAACATTAAAAGTAAATAATTACTTACCTCTTGATCTTGAACTTGAAACAAGTAGCAGTTAAATTACTGTCTCTATGGTTGCTCACACAAACATGTCAACCGAGTATAAGTTGATTGCTAGTCTACCTTCACGATCCAAACACCACGTGTCTTGAATCAATTACCAAACACACCCCGTGAGTCTTGCAATTGAAAACCAAGTAAACCTAAAAACCCTAATTCGGTTTAGGGTTCACCAAAAACCAAACACCCCCAATTCGGTTGGATTAAAACCGAAAACCAAAGAAATCGAAATCCTTGTCTGGGTCTTGTGATGAAAAACACCACAATACACCGTTTGTGGATCTTGAATGGTCGAGCTAGGAGATCAAGAAGAACCGAAAACCCTTGTGAGGTTTTTGTCGAATTCGGTTGAGGAACAAAAGGAACCGAAAATCCTAAATTGATAATTTAGGGTTTCGGTTAAGGTTTTGGGAGAGAGAGGAGAACCGAAACAATTTAGGGTTTAGGGATTTGATTTGTAAATCAATGAATGAAGAATGAGGTGAGAGGTATGTGTTTATATAGGCACATAACCCTACAACAATTCTTGTAGAATAAGAAAACTAATTTTCCTTTTTTCCCCTCCTTGCTCCAACACCCCCTCCTGGAACCTTATGGGATTCGGCCAAATATAGGCATCCCTCGGGTGTGGGTTTTGTTCGTTTTAGTCTCTCGGTTTATTATTTTAAATATTCGTTATACTTAGTTAAAAAGTATCTGTAAATTACGTTATTTAAATTTTACCCGTGAAAGTTAAAACATACTCTATGTGTTTAACTCGTATGCCCCCATAGGCTCACGTATTTTTCAACATATAACCTGCAGAACCGATACATATTCCAACAGCTCCCACTTGGGAGTCGGAGTAACACGCTTGCAGATATACTGATAATTGGCAACGCATAACAAACACACACAATTACCTTTAGATTAGAAATACTTGAGATAATAGTTTCAAGAACAATCTCAGCTTATAATGGTTAGTTTATTTCTTGCTTTAATCATCATCCCTTTGTTTCTAGTACGTTTTTAAACCCTGGATATGGATCTAACTCATTCTCAGCTTGTTTAACATTATGTTTCCTCGGTTAATAATTAGATATCCAAATGTAATCAAGAATCATCTTGAATTACCCTTTGGGTACGACCATACAATTATCTGATTAATTCTGGAGAGGGCTCATGGTATCTTACTGCACATATCAAGTGAAGGAACAAATTCTTTGTTGACTACAAGTGTTGTGGATGCTGCTTCACATCACTTCCAAGAATAGCCTTTATGACTACCTTATTCAGGATAACGTTTGACTTAGACTCAAAAAGTGATATCCACATATGCAGAACTTGCTTGCATCTCAAGTCTAAGGACGACTTTTAAACCAATTTTGACATTTACTCATGACGAGGATCCAAAAGTAAATATTCGAAGGTTGGGGTATCCAATATGCATCCCTTGTGAATATACATGAGTTTGGCGGGAACAATCTATATATTCAAAGAATATAACCAACACTCACATTGATTACATATAACAATATTCCATATTGTTACGACAATGGACATATTTAGATTGTTAGGTATATTTGTATTTTTAGTTCCTATGTAGGTATGTAGTTCCTACTGGTTAGAGTAATTGTATCTGTTGTATATAAAGTTCCTATGGCAGGTATATAGTTCCTGTGGTTATATTGCTTACTACTGGTTAGAACAAAATTAGTCCTGGTAGGTAATAGTGAATCTGGGATAAGTTCAGTATGGATAAGACATGAGAAGAATAGATAGACTCATTGAAAACGTAATTATAGGTGAAGTAGTTTAGGGTTTCATATTTATAAATGAAACCATACGGTTTTTAGGCTTGTCAAAAGGTGATTGAACAATCAGGAAAACAATTTTACGATTATATAGAACAGATCCATTAGAGAATCAAGTATTGTTAATTAGTAATTCTTCTTTAAAGCACTATTGTTTGTTTTCGCGTGAACAATAGTATTTTTTTGTTAGAGGCTATCCAGAGTTACTCTTTGATTACATTAGTACTCTATATCCTTCCACAGGCTTAAAAGATCTATCTAGTGGTGAGACTAAAGGTGGTAGCAGAGCTTGGAGGTGAGTTCTGTTGGAAGAATAACATTAACTGTTCTTGCTTTTAAACCTTTACAATGACTTCACCGTATCCTTACACCTCCGTTTACTTGTACCTATTCACCATCCGAATCTTCTTTTCTCCATCCCAAAACATTCCAACCAGTATTTTCTGTGGAGCAACTGTACTGATTTGAGTCACAAATTCCCACTCCGCACAACCTCGCTCAAAATATTCAGCCTCAGTTCCCAGCCAATATTAATTCAACCACTGTGGTTCTAAACAGTAATGCCAAATTTCCATATTTGAGTGGAACGAGTATGGACGTGGGCAATGAAGATGGAATATTGGATAATATATCAGTGGACTCTCAATCTTGGAACATTGTTTTCTTCATGGAAACAGCAGAAAACGGACTGGCATAGATCCTAGTAAGGCACATAATGATTCTTCCTTTCTGTCACTATGGAAGAAGAAATTGCTGTCAACGAGAGACAAAAGCTAGAAATTTCTACTCGGTCTCCACTTCCAGAGGAATACATGGTTGACTTTTCTCTTTTGATGATTGCTCTGAGGTTGTGGTTGAAGTAATAATCAAATTTGGAGGGAATTGATGAGTCAAGAAAATGAGGGAAGTCAATGCTCAAGCAGGAGTTGCAGACTTTAAGATATCTGAAATCCAGAGGGTTTGCACATCAAGGGATATGATAGGTTTCAGAAGGTGTTGTTGAGTCAACTTAATCATAAATGCAAGCAAGGACCAGATAATGAAGACTGCAAAACATGAGTTCCTTAGAGCTCTACCACCTTCTTGTTTCAGGTGGCAATCACCCTTAAAACAAAGGATCGTGGTCTTCGATTTTTTAAGTCTTTGATGTTGATTTGTATAACAAGCTTGGACACTTGAGATTGATGTGAAGGGTTCGGTTCTAGCTATGATTCAGAGTTCCTGCAGCTCTCTATCAACACTCAGCTTTCATTAGTGCTGCTAGCACTATTCAAGTGGTCAATGCTGATTCAAATGTCAACCTTCTTCTGTTAAGCTATACCACTTACTTCTTCCTTCTGCTGATGATTCAGGCAATGTTCTTGAAATATATTCTTCACTCTTTTGTTGCTGTTAGTGATTCCTCAACAAAAGATCTTTTATGACGATTTGGACAAATTTGGCAAGTTGGATTGGAAGAACTTTGACATTCAAATGCAGATGGCAATGCTTTCTGTTCGAATCAATAGATTTGAAAAGAAGGTGGTAGTGAAAATTCAAGTTTATATACAAAGATGGCTGCCAGGTTTGATTAAAAAGATGAGTCAGAGTTAGTGCTATGCGTATCAATGTATAGAGTTTGGACATTTTGCAAGAGAATGTATAGGGTAGGACAAGAGGTGGATTCAAAGACAAGGTATCTTAAATTTAAGATGCAAAGACTGGATAAATAGACAGAAACCAAAGGCTTTGGTGTTAGTTGATTCAATGGCGTAATTTCGTCAGACCTACCGGGGAAAAGTGATGATATAGAGAAAGTGCTTTCTGAAGTCTATGGGTGATGCAGGATATGGGGATGATGTTGTTATTCCTGCTGTTGATGCTGCTGATGGAGTTAGTACTGATGGTATTTTTGCTACTGGTGTGTTTGTTGCTGCTGGTAATGGTTCTGATGGTGTTTCTGTTGCTGCTGGTGTTGGTGCTGATGGTGTTTCTGTTATTCTGTGATGCAAATGATGCTGAAATCATGTGCATTTATGGGGTTTTCCCCTCCAGGTACATTCTTGTCCGTTTGTGGTATGTAATTTTACTTAGACAGAACTTAAAAGGGGATTTGGATAATTAAGAAGTGCAATATTAAGAGGGTTTTTTACTAGTAAAGCATACCAAAAAGTTCACTTCAAATTAGGAACAACAGAATCTTGGTACCAAAATAATCAGTTTAGCTTTGAGAAGAGAAAATTAGAATTTGACTGCAGACCCTAGGGCAACACCACCAACTGCTTAAAATTACTGAAAAACTTAAATGAACAGGCTAAAAATTTGGGAATACTCATGTCAACTTGAAGGAGTCTCATACAAAGGATTTGACAATGGAAGGAATCTTCAAAAATCCTAGTCTCAAACTGATCAATAGTTCCATGACCTCTAGATCAAAATTTGGTTTAGGATATGGAGACACTTTTGGATCAGATGAGGTGTTTGATCTCTCTGCACCAAGTATCTTTGACTCATGTCTTAAGGATGCTAAAGAGAAACCTCTATATGACTGGTTTGTCAAACCTGTTGGAATGCATGCTGTTCCTCCCTCTATAAACAGGGCCTTTCATGGCCTCTTCCAAACAAGCCTGACATTGATGTCTACACGCTTTACTATGTTCAAAGTCTAATCATTTTTCTGAAATCTAACTCTGTATTTAATGACGTTTGTCTCTTGTGAAATAGTGGACAATGTCCTCAGATCAGAGGACAACTGGCTTTGCATTGTGCATCCAGTGTCTAACTCTCCAGCACCCTTGACCAATGGCCTCTAGTTCAGTTGATTGAAGTCCTTTACAACTTGACTGCTGACCATGGCCATGCAATGTCACTCAAAGTCCTAGTTTTTCTTTTAAGGAGAATGTAAAAACTCCTAGGAATTTATGTAATAGGAATGGGTCAAACAATATTAGTCTGTGTAAAAACAAGTCTTTTAGTGGTAAGAAATGTTTTGTTTGTGGTAGTAAATTTCATTTGATTCGAGATTGTGATTTTTATGAGAATCAGTTGAGATTGAATAATGCACCTGTGTGAAAAAATGTAGAAAACATTCCCTCATTTGTTCCTAGACCAGCCTATGTTCCTACTAGTAGTAGGAATAGACCAACATCTGTTCCTGCTGGTAGGCCATTTCCTGCTGGTTGGCATAATCCTGCTGCTAGACCTATGACCAGACCAAAAAAAGCCAATATTTTTCAACAGTTTGTAGGGCTTGCCTCTCGAACCCCTCTCATATAACAAATGGATATGGATGGGGGAGAATGGAGAACTGTGTTAAGACCTCAGCAGGTTGTTTGGCAACAGTAACAGGCCAGTATATGAATGGGGGATCCAAGACCAATGGATTCAACAATTAACTGGGGGTTTTCCTTTTTATTTGATCACAAGTCAGAGGCCCAAGTAGTTTGACTTGGGTCTCCAATGTTTTACTAATGTTAGTACTTTTCTTTTTGTATATTGTAGGACAATCCTCATACAATATAAAGTTTTTAGGTATTGTTGATAGTGGTTGTTCCTGAAGTATGATAGGTTAATAAGAAGAAATGTCTGACTTTGTGCAGATTAAAGGAGGAGGAACTGTCACTTTTGGTGTGTGTGGGGTGGAGATGGTAAAATCACTGGAAAAAGGCACCATTAGGACTTCCAACTTCAATTTTGAGAATGTTTATTATGTGGAAGAGCTTCAGAACTTTAATTTGTTATCCTGGTATCACCAATTCTGTGGATACCAAGATACATAAGGTCCTTTTTACAGTTCAAAGAGTGTCTGTTTCTCCAAGGATTTTCATCTTACTGACTTCAAGTCAGGTTGTTCTCAGGGTTCCAAGGAGACACAATCTCTACTGCTTCAATTTGACTGACATCATTCCAGAAAGAGAAATCAAGTGGTATGTTGGCAAAAAGCATCCTTAGATGAGTCCACAAATGGCATAGGAAGGATTGGCTGTGCGAACTTCAAAAACATGAACAAGCTTGGCAAAACATGGATTAGTCAATGGGCTTCTTCCAACTTTTAAAATGAAAACAACTGTGTTGCCTTGCACACCAAAGGGAAAGCCAACACAAGGCAGATCTTGACAGGCCCTCACTGCAGTCGTGCACAAATTGCTGAGCCTCTCGCGTTTACTTCATATGGACCTTTTGGTCCTCTTCCATCGAAGCATTGATTCACAGCACAAATACTGGTGGATACAGATGACTTTAGCAGGTTTTAGCTGGGATTTTCTTTTGGGGGGACTAAGGATTGAGACTTTTTATAATCCCTTAGGTATTTCACTACTTGTGTTGAAAACAAGCTAACTAAAAAGGATTTAAGGCTATAAGGTGTGACAATGGGACAGTGTGTAAATAATGCTAACTTAATTGAACTTTGTAGGTCCACGGGGATTTAAAAAGGGGATTATAGTGATGCAGAACCCACAACAAAATCGGGTTGCGAAAGAAAGAATTTTTTGGAAACCCTATATAGAGGCAGCATGAATCTTTGCTTGCTGGACTCTTAGTTACTTCCATGTTTTGGACAGAAGAGATAGTACTGCTTGTTTATGTTCTAAACAGGGTTTTAGTAACTAGGTACCTCATAAAACACCCTTGAATTTTATCTGGCAAAGTTCCAAACATTAGTCACCTTAAACTGTTTGGCTGTCATGTGACCATACTTAACACTAGTGATCACTTGGGAAAATTTGAGGGTAAAGCTGATGAAGGTTTTCTTGTTGGGTACTCTGCTTATAGTAAAGCGTATAGAGTCTATAATTTATCCAACAAAAAGATAGAAGAAACACTGAATCTGAGATTATATGGAAAGATAAACCTAAGGTTCAGGGTATGGGTCATGGAGTGGTACTTTGTTCTTGACTTATTTGACTGATTCTTTAGGTTTTATACTCATCTCAAATCTATATCAACTGCAGGTTACTCAAGATACTAACACTCATGCAGGTACACACGATGACTCAGATTCAGAGTGTGATGAACAAGTGATTGTTGTTCCTTCTTTTCCTTCTAACCATTTTTCAGGTCCCAAGGTTCATACTGCTTCTGCCATAGTGGAGAGTACTTCAGACTATGCAGAGGAACTTGCTAGGCTTCAAGGACAAGCATATGAAAGCCAAATTCTGCAGCAAAGGATCCTTGGAAAAAATAGCTGATGCTTGTTCCTGTGGTAGTGGTGTTCCTAGTCTACTTGCATTCCTGCTGTAGTATTCATCAGGCTGCTGGGGGGTTATGTTGGTTCTTGTTCCTTTTACTCCATCTTCTTCTGTGGTTGAACCTGTTCATGCTGATACACCACTTCCTCCTGGTCACTCATTGGGCTCAAGTGAAAATTCTACAAGATTTTCCTCTCCTTCTGACCTTGCTAATCACATATCATCATCTTCAGAGATGGAGGGCATTCACCATCATCCTACTACTGGCATTTTCTCTGAATCTACATATGATGCTGACTTTGGTGGTTCAGTCACAAATTTAGCACCTACCATAGCTGTTGATCCTGTTCCCACAAGAAGGGTGCATACTGTTCATCCTATATCACAGATTATTGGGGATATTACTTCACCAGTTCTGACAAGGGGCACTTTGAAGAAATCCAAGTTTGGAGAGAGTGCTCTTGCAGGCTATGTTCATGATCAACAAAGGAACAATCACACAGACTATCTCCATTGTCTGTTTGCTTGTTTTCTATCCCAACTTGAACCAAGCAGTGTTGCTCAAGCACTTAATGATCCTGATTGGGTAGAAGCTATGCAAGAGGAGATGCAACAGTTTGTTAATCAGGATGTGTGGAAGCTTGTGCCTTTGCCAGAAGGGAAAACTGCTATTGGGACAAAATGGATTCTTAAGAATAAAAGAGATGCCAGAGGTATAGTAGTTAGGAATAAAGCAAGGTTGGTGGCTCAAGGTCATAGGCAAGAGGAGGGCATTGACTATGATGAGGTGTTTGCTCCAGTGGCTCGAATTGAAGCTATCAGATTATTCTTAGCATTTGCCTCATACATGGGTTTTATGGTATTTCAAATGGATGTCAAGAGTGCCTTTCTCTATGGGGAAATTGATGAAGAAGTCTATGTTACTCAACCAAAAGGGTTTGAAGATCCTTTCTACCCTAAACATGTGTACAGAGTTGTGAAAGCTTTGTATGGTCTTCATCAAGCACCAAGGGCCTGGTATGCAAGATTGTCTACTTTTCTGTTAAAGCATAATTACAGAAGAGGTACTATAGACAAAACTCTTTTCATTAAGAAGAATTCCAGGGATATCATCTTAGTACAGGTCTATGTGGATGACATTATTTTTGGCTCTACTAACCAGACCTGGTGTGATGAGTTTGAGGTGTTGATGAAAGGAGAATTTGAGATGAGTGCTATGGGTGAGTTGACATTCTTCTTAGGTCTACAAGTCAAGCAACAACCTGATGGGATTTTTATCAGCCAAGAAAAGTATGTTCAGGACATGCTTAGGAGATTTGATATGGAAAGTGTGAGACCTGCAACAACACCCTATGAAGCTGCTAAGCCTAAATCCAAGGATGAACCTGATGATGCTGTTAATGTTCATCTATACAGATCTATGATAGGTTCACTTATGTATTTGACAGCTTCAAGGCCAGATATTATGTTTGCAGTGAGTGCTTGTTCTAGACACCAGGTCACACCTTTGACTTCCAATTTGAATGCAGTAAAGAAGATCTTTAAGTATCTCAAAGGCCAACCAAAACTTGGTCTATGGTACCCAAGAGATTCTCCCTTTGTGTTGGAAGCTTACAGTGATAGTGATTATGCTGGTTCCAATGGTGATAGGAAATCCACAACTGGTGGATGCCAATTTCTGGGTAGAAGATTGATATCATGGCAGTGCAAAAAGCAAACAGTAGTGGCAACTTCTTCCACTGAAGCAGAATATGTTGCTGCTGCTCACTGTTGTGGTCAGGTACTTTGGATTCAAAATCAATTGCTAGATTATGGGTTCAATTTTATGAACACTAAAATCTTTATTGATAATCAGAGTACCATATGCATTGTTAAAAATCCAGTTTTTCACCAAAGAACAAAGCACATAGAGATTAGGCACCATTTTATTAGAGATGCAAATGAGAAAAATCTTATTCAGGTGCTTAAAATTCACACAGATGATAATGTGGCTGATTTATTGACCAAAGCATTTGATGGACCCAGATTTAATTATTTAGTGGTTCATATTGGGATGCTAAATCCATAAATCCTCTGTTTAAGGGGAGGATTTGGATTTAAGGGGAGGACTGTTATTGTATTTTTTTTAAATAGTTATTTTTTTTCTTTTAGCCTTATTTTTTTTACAGATATTAGACTAGCAGCTTTAATTCTTGTAGTTAAATCTTTTATTTTTCCATGTATATGGTATGTGTGGTTTTGGTCTAATCTTTTGCAGTGAAATGATTCATGATGTGTGAATAGCATGGAGTGTGTGTGGCTTTATTTTGATGAGAACAATTCCTTCTGGTTGGATTTGTGTCATTTCTGGTGTTGCAAGAGTTTCTACTAGTGGTAATACTGGTTTCTACTGGCTGAACAATTTCTACTGGTTGTCTTTCTGGTTTCTGCTGGTAGAGTTTTTCCTGCTGGTCTTGTTAATTTTTCGTTAGGGTTAACTTTTCTTTAATTGAGTAGCTTAAATTGAGTTTTATTAAATTTCAATAGTAAAGCTGAGATAAGTGGGCATTTAATTGATCAAAGGGTTATCTATTTAAAGGGCTAATCACTCTTTGCCCTCATTTTTACAATTACCTTTGCGATCAAACCCTAACTTTTACAGCCCTCTTTATTCATTCCACTCACCCTTCGAAATTGTGATTCCTACTACCCACCAGTAGCAACTCTCTTGCATTCTCACACCAGCATTAACACACAACCCTATTCAAGATACCATCGAATCAATGGCTGCCCTAAAATATCGCGATGAGCACAACAAGATTGGATTTTTGGAGAAACCCAAAGGGAGTACCGATTATCATCAGGTTATTGATTTTTTACTTGATTCCCACATTAGGTGTGCTCTTGTAACTGACCCACTCATCTATGATTCCTTAATAACCCAATTCTGGTCTACAGCCTCACTTCGATCATCTAAGTTAGGTCCACCAGCTATTGTGGCCACCATTGATGGGACTTTTTACACAATCACTGAATCACTAGTGAGGAGGCAATTGCAGTTACATGATAAGGGGGCATTGTGGATATGCCTATACCTGACATATTATTAGGCATGGATAATCTAGGTTACCCCACTGAGGGAAAGTTGACCTTTCATAAGAACAAATTCTCACCTCAGTGGAGGTTCCTGATACATACTCTCTTACATTGTCTTAGTACTAAGTCCGGGAGTTGGGATCAGTTTGGAAGCCCTTTGGCTATTGCTTTAATCTGTTTGTGTGAGGGAAAGAAGTAATAGTAAAGTTGAGATAAGTGGGCATTTAATTGATCAAATGGTTCTCTATTTAAAGGGTTAATCACTGTTTGCCCTTATTTTTACAATTACCTTTGAGATCAAACCTTAATTTTTACAGCCCTCTTTATTCATTCCACTCACCCTTCGAAATTGTGATTCCTATTACCCACCAGTAGCAACTCTCTTGCATTCTAACACCAGCATTAATACACAACCCTATTCAAGCTACCGTAGAATCAATGGCTGCCCTAAAATATCGCGATGAGCACAACATGATTGGATTTTTGAAGAAACCAAAGGCGACCTCCCCCCCCCCCCCCCCCCCCCCCCCCCCCCCCCCCCCCCCCCCCCCCAAAACACCCAAAAACCCCCCCCCCCCCCCCCCCCCCCCCCCCAACCGATTTATCATTCAGGTTATTGATTTTTTACTTGATTCCCACATTAGGTATGCTATTGTAACTGGCCCACTCATCTATGATTCCCTATTAACCTAATTCTAGTCTACGGCCTCACTCTGATCATCTGAGTTAGGTCCACCAGCTATTGTGGCCACCATTGATGGGACTCCTTACACAATCACTGAATCACTAGTGAGGAGTCAATTGTAGTTACATGATGAGGGGGGAATTATGGATATGCCTATACCTGACATATTATTAGGCATGGATAATCTAGGTTACCTCCACATGAGGGAAAGTGACATTTGCATAAGAACAAATTCTAATCTCTATCTTATATGAAATAAGCAAATCGAAGATGCTATTGATAAGCAAATCCGAACTAAAATTTCATTCCATACCGGTAACCAAAATAAGCTATAGAGAGCTTATTCGGTTAACACGGCTGCAATGATAGGAGAAAAAGAAACAAAATAAGCAATCGACAACACACACTAAATAAGATATAGAAAAGATTATTTAAACAAAAGCTTCTATCAATAAGCCAAACCAAAATAAGTTATGCGACAGCTTATTCGGTTAATAAGCTCGATAGATAAGAGAAAACAGAAAGGAAAAGCAACTGATATCAAATACTAAACCTGAGAAATCGTCTTCAAAACATTTGATTCATCAACAATAATCGATCGGGAACATACTTCTATAAATAAAATGATGCATAACAATTTAAATTCAAACTATTACATAAAATAAGGATCGAAAATTACATAAGAGAGAAATCAATTTTACTCCTAAAGTATTTCTACCTATTCTCTGCTACCAAAATAAAAAAAAAGACAAGAAACAAAAGATGTATATTAAAGATGATATATATAGATGCCTGCTACTCCTCGTCTTCTTTATATCTAGGTTACGTCTACTGTACGCTCCTTTTTTTACAATTGGATCTTTTAGCTTCATCATTTCCATATTGGGCCTGAATCCACACTTCATTAAGTGTTGGTTTGTGCTTAGTAAAACTGCGTGGGCCTGGATCTTAGTAATCTGTTTTTGGGCCAGGTTGGTACTAACATCTTGGGCTGCTATAAGAGATAGTTAAATACTAATATGGGTCGGTCTGACCCATATAAATGGTGTCGGGCCGGCCCAATAAGAGATGAAAGCACCGTTGGACTCGTAATCTCATGCTCTTTTTAATTCCGTGCTCGGTTTTGTCCTTTTGGCTTTAATTTTTGTCCCTTATGTGAATATCCAATACCTGCACAATACAAACACAAAAATAAGCATATATATGGCATTTTATGTTCATTTTTGGTCTTTTAGGGTCGATTAATTAAGTAAAAGGTATGTGTATTTACGCACATACCAGTTATGCATAAATATGGATTCTCATGAATTCTCACATGTCTATCTTGTCATTTCTAGTGTGCTTGTGATGAATAAAGGCATGTTGTTGTATAATTGTTGAAGACAAAGTTAAAACTGTTAAGGAATATATTAATACTGCTAAGTATAATTAATACTACTAGTTATAATTAAGACTGCTAGTTAAAACTGTTAGTCATGATTAAAACTGTCAGTCAAGTCAAAAAAGGTCGGGACACTAAGGTACCTCAGTCTGGTGGTCCCCCTAAAAAAGGTTGGTGATGAGGCTGTCCATAAGGAGTTGGGTGACATAATGGAAAGGGCTGTCACTACTGCTTCTAGCTTAGAAGCAGAGCAGGAAAGTGGTAACATCAATAAGACCCAATCCATGGCAACACTTAACGGATCAAGTCCTTAGGGAATTGGTTCAGGTAGTGGTCCCAGGTGCCAAGATACCATATTAGGGGTGTAGATGCTCAAACTAGGTTTGAGACTACATCTAAATAGTCCAATGATCCACCTCTCTCAAGAGGTTACACACTTGGAAGTAGGGAAGACAGTATGAAATTATTGGAATTGATGGCAAATTATACAAAACTGTGTAAAATGGTGAGGAAAAGAAAAGAGATAAATTATGAGCTGAAAAATAAAAAGAGAGATGTGTGCATAAAAACAGAAAGAGTGATTTGGTGAGCCAAAATAAATGAGAGATTCGGTGAGTTTTATAAAAAAAATAGAAAGAGGGCTTGTGAGAAGAATTCGTTGATGATAGAAGTCCTTTTTGGAAAGCAATTAAAGTTAATGCTGGTAACTCAAACTTAATGCTGTTAATACTTGCAATATAACTTAATGCTGCTAAGCATAAAGTTTCTACTGCTGGTATACATTAATGCTGCTAAGCTTACGTTGATGATGTTGAGTTACTGCTGCCGAGTTACTTACTACTGTTAGGCATCATTTAGTGCTGCCAGTACAAGTTAATGCTAATGAGGGTGATTTTATAAATACTTTGATTTAGGGTTTCATTCGATTCTTTATTCGATTTCAATCATTCAAACACTCTCTAAACGTAAACCCTAACTCAATTTCATTGTTAATCATCAACACCCATCACAATGTCGACCCTACAATTTGCTGAAACCCACAACATGATCGCGTTCTTGGAAAAACCTGCTGAAAGTAATAGATTTCAGGAAATTATTGATTTTCTGAATGCTAATCAAATCCATTATGCTTTAACTATCAATCCTACTATATACACATCTTGCATTGAACAGTTCTGGGCAACAACAAAGTCAAAAACGGTTAATGGTAAATGTCAGTTACAAGCCCTAGTTGATAAAAAGAAGGTGATCATCATGGAGTCAAGCATTAGAAGTTATCTTCACTTAGAAGATGCAGGTGGTACTGATTGTTTGCCGACTGCTACTATCTTTGAAGAGATGGCAAGGATAGGGTATGAAAAACCTTCTCAAAGGCTTACATTTTATAAAGCTTTCTTTTCTCCATAATGGAAGTTTAATTAATACCATTATGCAATTCCTAAGTGCCAAGACCACTGCATGGAATGAATTTAGTAGCATTATGGCCTCTGCAATCATATGCTTGGCCACGAACCAAAAATTTAATTTGTCCAAGTATATTTTTGATGCTATGGTAAAGCACTTAGAGGGAGGGGTCAAATTTCTGATGTATCCACAATTTGTACAAGTGTTTATCAATCAACAACTTGGGGATATGTCACATCACAAAAAGATTTATATTACCCCCTCATACACAAAGAAAATCTTTGCCAATATGAAGAGAGAAGGAAAGGACTTTTCTAGGAGAGTAACACCTCTGTTTGCAACAATGATGGTCCAAGCTAATCAAGAAGAGGGTGTTGATTCAGGCATTCCTACTGATTCTCAACAGACACCCATTACTACTCAACCATCATCCTCTAGACCTCAGAAGAAATAGTCTAGGAGGAAACAGAGGAAGGAAACTGAAGTTCCTCAAGATGAGACACATCATGATGATAGTGTTCCTATACCTTCCAATGATCCACTTCCCAGTGGTGAGGATAGAATGCAACTAACAGAATTGATGATTTTGTGTACCCACTTACAAAAACAGGTTCTTGATTTAGAGAAGGCAAAGGATACTCAAGTAAAGGAGATTGTTAATTTAAAGAAGAGGGTCCAACAGTTGGAAAGGAAAAAAGAAATCAAGAACTACAGTGTTAAAAAGATTAAGGAAAGTTGGTGAATCTAGAAGGGTTGAATCCTTTGAGGATAAAGATAGTTTGGGTGCTCAGGAAGATGCATCCAAACAGGGGAGGAGTTTTGAAGACATTGACAAGGATGCTAAAGTTTCTTTAGTTGATGAAACCCAGGGAAGGTCAAATGATGCAGAAAAGTTTGATACAGATGATCTTCATGGTGATGAGGTGATTGTGGATATGGCAGTTGGTGAGAAACAAGAGCAGAGTGTAAAGGTTGATGAAAGAGAGGTTAGTACTGGTGTTGAAGATAGTGCTGCCCTTATAATTCCAGTTACTACTGCTGGTGAAGGAGTTATTACTACCAAGATTGATGAAATTACTACTACCAGTTGTTAGGTATATTTGTATTTATTAGTTCCTACTGGTAGGTATGTAGTTCCTACTGGTAGAGTAATTGCTACTGTTAGTATTAAAGTTCCTACTGGCAGGTATATAGTTCATGTTGGTTATATTTTTAGTCCTGGTAGAGTAACGTAGTGACTCTGGGATAAGTTCTAGTATGGATCGACATGAGAAGTAATAGATAGACTCATGCAAACGTAATTCTAGGAGAATTAGTTTAGGGTTTCATATCTATAAATGAAACCACACGGTTTAGGCTTGACAGATGATTGAACAATCAAGAAACAGTTTTACGATTAATAGAAAAGATCCATAAAGGATCAAAGTATTGTTTTTAGTAATTCTTCTTTAGTACTATTGTTTATTTTCCGCATGAACAATAGATTGTTTTGTTAGAGTCTCTCACAGAGTTACTTTTGATTACATTAGTACTCTATATCCTTCACAGGCTTAAAAGATCTATCTAGGGCTGAGACCTACAAGTGGTATCAGAGCCTGGAGAGAGTCTCTGTTGAAGAATAATTACTGTTCTTGCTCCTAAACCTTTACAATGACTTCACCGTATCCCACACCACCGTTTACTGTACCATCACCATCCGAATCTTCATTCTCCATCCCAACAACATTCGAACCAGTATTTTCTGTGGCAACTACTGAACCTGTATTTGAGTCACAAACTTCCCACTCCGCACAACCCTCTCAAAATACTCAGCCTCAATTCCAGCAATATAATTCAACCACTGTTTCCAGCAGTAATGCCAAATTTCCTTATTTGAAGAAGGACGAGTATGAAACGTGGGCAATGAAGATGGAATATTGGATAATGAACAGTGATCACAATCTGTGGAACATTGTTCTTCATGGAAACAGCAGAAAACGGACCGGCAGAGATCCTAGAGGCAACATAATGATTCTTCCTCCTGTCACTATGGAAGAACAAATTGCTGTCCAACGAGAGACAAAAGCTAGAACTATTCTACTTCAGTCTCTTCCAGAGGATCACATGGCTGACTTTCATCATCTTGATGATGCTAAGGATATCTGGTTGGCAGTAAAAGCCAGATTTGGAGGGAATGAAGAGTCAAAGAAAATGAGGAAGTCAATGCTCAAGCAGGAGTTTGCAGACTTTAAGATATCTGAATCCGAGGGTTTGCACAAGGGATATGATAGGTTTCAGAAGGTGCTGAGTCAACTTAATCAAATGCAAGCAAGACCAGATAATGAAGACTGCAACATGAAGTTCCTTAGAGCTCTACCACCTTCTTGGTCACAGGTGGCAATCACCCTTAAAACAAAGGGTGGTCTTGATTTCTTAAGCTTTGATGATTTGTATAACAAGCTTAGGACACTTGAGATTGATGTGAAGGGTGGTTCTAGCTATGATTCAAGAGTTCCTGCTGCTCCTACACACTCAGCTTTCATTAGTGCTGCTAGCACTAATTCCAAGTGGTCAACTGCTGATTCCAAATGTCAACCTTCTTCTGTTAGCTATACCACTACTTCTTCCTCTGCTGATGCTTCAGGCAATGTTCTTGAAAATGTTCTTCACTCTTTTGTTGCTGAAAGTGATCCACAACAACAGATCACTTATGAAGACTTTGACCAAATTGGCAAGTTGGATTTGGAAGAACTTGACATCAAATGGCAGATGGCAATGCTTTCTGTTCGAATCAATAGATTTGAAAAGAAGGCTGGTAGAAAATTCAAGTTTAATAACAAAGATGCTGCCAGGTTTGATAAAAAGAAGGTCAGGTGCTATCAATGTTCAGAGTTGGGACATTTTGCAAGAGAATGTACAGGGAAGAAGGTGGATTCAAAGACAAGGTATTCTCAATTTAAGATCAAAGAACTGGATAAATCAGAAGAACCAAAGGCTTTGGTGTCAGTTGATTCAATGCTCAATTGGTCAGACCACGAAAGTGAAGATATGGAGAAAGGTGCTTCTGAAGTCTATGGGATGATTGCAGGATATGGGGATGATGCTGTTATTCCTGCTGTTGATGCTGCTAATAAAGTTAGTACTGATGGTATTGTTGCTGATGGTGTGTTTGTTGCTGCTGGAAATGGTTGTGATGGTGTTTCTGTTGCTGCTGGTGTTGGTGCTGATGGTGTTTCTGTTATTTCTAGTGATGCTACTGATGCTGAAACTCAATTTGCACTTATGGGGTTATCCCCTCAGGTACAATCTTGTCCTTTTGGTTGTAATTATATTTATACAGAACTTAAAAAGGATTTTGATAATCTAGAGGTGCAATATAAAGAGTGTTTTATCCAAGTACAAGCATACAAAAGTTCCCTTCAAAACTTAGAACAACAGAAGTCTTGGTACGAAAATAATCAGTTAGCTTTAGAAGAGAAAATAAGAATCTTGACTGCAGACTTAGGCAACACCACCAACATGCTAAAATATACTGAAAAACTGAATGAACAGGCTAAAATTGATAAAATTAATAATCAGGCCAAACTTGAGGAGTCTAATGCAAGATTTGACAAATGGAAGGAATCTTCCAAAAACCTTGTCAAACTGATCAATAGTTCCATGTCATGCCTCCTTCCAACAAGCCTGACATTGATGATACACAGTTTACCTATGGTTCAAAGTCTAATAATTATTCTGAATCTAACTCTGTCTCTAATGAATTTGTCTTTTGTGAAACTAGTGACAAGTACTCAGACTCAGAAACAACTGGCTTTGCATCCTGTGCATCAAGTGTCAACTCCTCAAGCCCCATGATCAATGCCTCTAGTTTAGTTGATTTAAAGACTTTACACAAGACCGACTGTTGACCAAGGACCATGCAATGTCACTCAAAGTCCTAGTCTTTCTTTTAAGGAGAATGTAAAAACTCCTAGGAATTTATGTAAAAACAATATTAGTCTGGTCAAACAATATTAGTCTATGTAAAAACAAGTCTTTTGGTTCTAAGAAATGTTTTGTTTGTGGTAGTAAATTTCATTTGATTCGTGATTGTGATTTCTATGAGAATCAGTTGAGATTGAATAATGCACCTCTGTGGAAAAATGTAGAAACCATTCCCTCATTTGTTCCTAAACCAGCCTATGTTCCTGCTAGTAGTAAGAATAAACCAACATATGTTCCTGCTGATAGTAGGAATAGACCAACATCTGTTCCTGCTGGTAGGCCATTTCCTACTGGTTGGTATAATCCTGCTGCTAGACCTATGACCAGACTAAAAAGCCACAATTTTCAACAGTTTAGTAGGCCTAGCTCATATAACCAAATGGATATGGATGGGGGAAATGGGGAACTGCTGTTAAGACCTTAGTAGGTTGTTCTTGGCAAAGTAACAGGCCATATATGCATTGGAGATCCAAGAACAATGGTGGATCTCAACAATCTACAGGGCTTTCCTCTTATTGATCCACAAGGCAGGCCCAAGTCAGTTTTGACTTAGGTCTCTCATGTATACTAATGTTGTATTTTCTTTTGTACATTGTAGGACAATCCCCATACAAATAAAGATATAGGTATTGTTGATAGTGGTTGTTCCAGAAGCATGACAGGTAACAAGGAGAAATTGGCTGACTTTGTGAAGATTAAAGGAGGGATTGTCACTTTTGGAGGTGGAGATGGTCAAATCACAGGAAAAGGCACCATTAGGACTTCTACTTTCAATTTTGAGAATGTTTATTATGTGGAAGAGCTTCAGAACTTTAATTTGTTTTCTGTGTCACAAATATGTGATACCAAGAACAAAGTCCTTTTTACAGACAAAGAGTGCCTTGTTCTCTCTAAGGAGTTCACACTACCTGATTCAAGTCTAGTTGTTCTCGGAGTTCCAAGGAGACACAATCTCTACTGCTTCAACTTGAATGACATCCATTCAGAGAGAGAAATCAAGTGTTTGTTGGCAAAAGCATCCTTAGATGAGTCCACAAAATGGCATAGAAGGATGGCTCATGTGAACTTCAAAAACATGAACAAGCTGGCAAAACATGGATTAGTTAATGGGCTTCCTTCTAAACTCTTCACAAATGAAAACAATTATTGTAGGATCGATATTCCTTAATGAAACACTGATATACTGTCAACTATGCGGAATCTAGTTGGCAGTACTTATGAAGA
>BQNB010130018.1:0-19013 GCA_026074375.1 Tanacetum coccineum | reverse complement strand
CTCTACTTGAACCTTTCTAGCAACTTCCACATCACTTGCAGTCTCCAAAGCTCTGATTTGTTGAAGAGTTAATTTCTTCTTTTTGGGCTCTTCAACCAATATCCCTTTGCCTTTATCTTTTGGATCAGTAGCTTGAGTTGGTTGTTGAGGTTGAGATTGTATGGGACCAGGAATGCTTAAGCCTCTTGGTCTATTGAGAATGATATCAGCAAGAAGTTCATCATCTTTGAACTGTTCTTTAGGCTCTTCTTCTTGAGTTTGATGAACTGGACTTGAAGGACCTGCTTCATCTTCAAAATTTAAAGTCCTTGGAGTTATAGCACTTTGTCTAGCAGTACTTTGAATTTCTTCCAAATCCAACTCCTCAGTGTCCCCACTTTTTACATCAGATGCATCCTTTTCTTCTTCGATATTGACATGTTCTGTTTCATCACTCTTTCTTTCTAATGCTCTGTTTTTCATGGCACTATTTTCTTTCAAAGTCAGGGTATGTAACAGTATCATCAAAACCTTCCATCATCTTGAACATGATGCTCTTACAGACAAATTACCTTCATCATTAATCAACCTATTTGCACTGAAGACACCATCTTGCCTTTGCTTCTTTCTGCGTCTCTTTTGCTTCTTAGGTCTGCACTTTCTCCCAAAAAGCGATGTTTGACCACTGGCTCACACTTTTGACAGTTTCTTGAGTTTGGCCTTGAGCTTGCGAATCTTTTTGGCTTGAGAAAGGGTTTGCTTCTTGAGTCTCCTACTATCCCTGTTTAAAGCATACAAGATACCCAACGCCCACAACTCCTCCAGATGATTTGAGACGCATTGTGTGAGTATAATCATGGGAGAGTTTATGACATATTCTCAGCCCCTTGAGTTTCAGCCATACCTT
The DNA here is from genome assembly GCA_026074375.1 of Tanacetum coccineum. NCBI lineage: Eukaryota > Viridiplantae > Streptophyta > Magnoliopsida > Asterales > Asteraceae > Tanacetum > Tanacetum coccineum. Next base: position 18,127 of record BQNB010130018.1, on the reverse strand, counting down.
GGAAGTCAGCAGTACCTTGTACTTCAGCAGTACCTTGTGAAAGACTAGCTTGAGCAGCACTTTGATCAGGGGGACCGTGAGCATCCCTTGGAGAACTTGCAGCCCTAGAATGAGGACTAGTACTATGTGCTTCCTCTGCTGCTAATGCTGTTACAACCTCTAACATAGGTGGAGTCAAAGGTGTAATCCTACATGAGAACTTAGGACTGTGCTTTCTCATAAAGGTAAAAACTTTAGAAGAAGAGTAACTGATGGAAGAAAATTTCTGAGGTCTGGGGGGGGGTGGGGGTTAACCCTCTACTTTGCTTTTTCAAAAACCAAAAACAGTTGGATGAATCTAGGATACATAAGAAAAGGTGTACCATTTGAAATATGTCCTAGCATTCCATTCATTATCATCAAAGAAAAGTTGAACTTTTGGTTGGTTGCTAATCCTACCAGAGCTGATGCTATATTAGTCCCAAACTGTTCCCATGATGTACTCTTAGGACTTAGACAGTGAAGTAAAACATGGACTAAATACTTCCACTGAGGGCTAAATAAAGGTTTAGAGAAAGTAAGTTGTGCTAAATTACCCTCATAGCCTATATCTCTGAGAGAGTCCCAAATAACCTGCTTTGGAAAACAATCAACACCATCAGCATCATCAAATAGTAGATCAGCCCAAATGGTTTCCTCTGAAATCAAAACCTTCTTTCCAGCTACCGTGGCGCGAATATGAGGCACTTCGTTAATCACGCGTAGAGAAGCTGTAGCCCAAAATTGTTGAAGCCACGGACCAATGAGATCAGGATCAACTAACAAAGAGTAGTTAATTGAGCATCCAGTGAGATAATCGATGATTTGATAAAAATCAGCATTATGCGCAGTCTTCTCCACACAAGCAATCATATTGTGTTTGTTACAAGTGCGAATATTTGCCATTGGATATGAAATTGATGTACGTCGGAGGTTGTAATTAAAAATTTGTGAATGAGAAGAGATAAAATGAGAGAAAAATGCAATTCAGTGGAGTATTTATAGGTTGCGTTGGATAACTATAAAGTTACCGTTGTAAATACGTTTTTAGCGCAAAAACGTATGTTTGACCGTTGACCGAACGTTAGAACAGTACTTAGTTGTCTAAGCAGTACTTTCTAAGACAGGCAGTACTTTGAGTTGGCTAAGCAGTACTTTCAACTTAAAAAGACTTCCAACGCAAATTTGTCAACCACAACCCTGCAAGTTTGCAAAATATCTCTTCAAATCATTAACACTCTGAATAATCATTCATATCCTCCCCTCAAATGTAGCTAGATTGCTTCCAAAGATCCATTCTAACCAAAACAGTACTTCACTTGTACACCAGTACTTTACATGTGATCCTCCCCTCAAATGTAGCTATGGGTTCATCATCCCAATAGTTACCACCAAAAAGTTAAATCTTGCCAAGTCAAAGCCTTTGGTGAGTAAATCTGCTACATTGTCATCAGTATGAACCTTGACCACATTAATGAGCCTTTGCTCATAACAGTCTCGAATGAAGTGATGTCGAATCTGAATATGCTTGGTCTTTGAGTGAAAAACAGGATTCCTCACAATGCATATGGTACTCTCATTGTCAATATGGATTTCAGTGTTCATGAAATTAAATCCATAATCAAGCAATTGATTTTGCATCCACAGTACCTGAGCACAACAACTTGCAGCTGCAACATATTCTGCCTCAGTAGAAGATATAGCCACAATTGTTTGTTTCTTGCATTGCCAAGAAACTAGTCTTCTTCCAAGATACTGACATCCTCCTGACGTTGATCTTCTATCATGGTTGTCCCCGGCATAGTCACTGTCCGAAAAAGCTTCCAAATGAAAAGGAGAGTCTTTAGGATACCATAAACCCAAATTAGGTTGATGTTTGAGGTACCTAAAGATCCTTTTGACGGCATGCAGGTGAGAAACCTTTGGAGTGACCTGAAATCGTGCACACAGACAAACAGCAAACATTATGTCTGGTCTTGAAGCAGTTAAGTACATGAGACACCCAATCATAGACCTATAAAGATGTACATCAACATCTTCACCCTCTTCATCTTTTCCAAGAGATTTATGAGCTTCAATTGGAGTAGATGCTGGCTTAATGGTTCTAAAGTCAAACTTGTTGAGAATATCTTTCACATATTTGTCTTGACTTAGAAAAATACCAGCATTAGATTGCTTGACTTGAAGCCCCAAAAAGAATGTGAGTTCACCCATTGAACTCATCTTGAACTCTTTTTGCATAAGTTCTTCAAAATCCTTCACCATAGAAGACTTGGTAGATCCAAAGATAATATCATCTACATATACCTGTACCAACATGATATCTCTTCTATCCTTCTTAATAAACAGAGTTTTATCAATAGCCCCTCTCCTATATCCATGTTTCAAAAGAAAGGTAGAAAGTCTTTCATACCATGCCCTTGGAGCTTGATGTAGTCCATAAAGTGCCTTGACAACTCTGTATACCTTGTGTGGATGAGCAGGATCTTCAAAACCTGGAGGCTGTTTGACATACACTTCTTCTGTGATGTTGCCATATAAAAACGCACTTTTGACATCCATCTGATAGACAGTAAAGCCCATGAAAGATGCAAATGCCAAGAAGAGTCGAATTGCTTCAATTCTGGCAACAGGTGCAAACACTTCATCATAATCCACACCTTCCTCTTGTCTGTACCCTTGAGCAACCAGTCGTGCTTTGTTCTTGATAATTGTACCTCTTTCATCCCTCTTGTTTCTAAACACCCATTTGGTTCCAATCACTCTCTTGCCATCTGGTAAGTCACATAAGACCCATACATCTTGTAGCTTGAATTGAAGTAGTTCTTCTTGCATCGCTTCAACCCAACTTTCATCTGCTAAGGCTTGAGAGACTTTCTTGGGTTCCTCTTGAGATAAGAAACAAGCAAACAAGCATGTTTGCTGATCTTTGTGATTAGTCCTGTTTTGCTTGTATATGAAAGACAGCAAGGCTTGGTGATGGACAGAGGCACTTTCTTTGAGCTTTCTTCTTGTTAAAACTCCAGCAGTACTTTCACCAATAATTTGACTTTGAGGATGATTCTTATGGATTCTGTGTGTAGGAGTAGTGCTGACATCAAAGGTGGAATCCATGTTGTTGTAATCTGACACTCCATCTTCCTCATTGTCTGTATGTTCATCATCAAAGGAATTTGTAGAGAAAACACCATCTTTTGGAATATCATCATCAGTATCTGGAGGTGTATTACCAGCACTTTGAGGAGGTGTGTTAGCAGTACTTAGAGTGAAAGTACTGGTGACACTTTCTTTTCCCTTTGCAATAGAGATTCTCCTCTTTTCCTCTTCAAAAGCAATCCTTTGAGCATCATTATGAGCTTTGGCAAGAGATTCTTGATGCATCAAATTCATAAGCTCATCATGTAAAGCTTGTTCCTCAGAGGACAATGGAACGTCTTTGGCAGCAGTACGTTCCTCTGAATGCATAGGCTGAGCTGTATGAACAATGAACTGCTGGTCATCTAAATCTTCAACATCATCCAAAGTTGATACTTTGTCTCCTGAATCAGCATAGTTTTCTTTCCTGACAGGTATGTAATTCATTGAAGGAGTTAGAAGATCAAGATCAAACATCCAATCAGGACCTTTTCCTTTTTGATTCTCCTGATTCTCAAGAAAATCTACATGAAGACATTCTTGAACTTTTCTTGTGATCCTGTTGTAGACTCTAAAACCTTCTGCTGCTAGTTTAGAGTATCCAACAAATTGCCTTCTTACTGATCTTGCCATCTAACTTACCCAAATGGTACTAGGGTATCTAAGTATAGTCTGAGACATCTAAAAGGTCATCATATAATGATATTAGGAGATTTCTAACCATCAAGATTTTCATGTAGGAGTCTTCAACTCAGGTTTTTAGTAACCAAGAATCTGTTAAGCACTAACAGGCTAGTCATTGACTGCTTCAGCCAAAATTGAATAGGTCGAAGTCCCCCCCCCCCCCCCCCCCCCCCTTTCTGCTAGCATGGTTCTAGCCAGTTCAATGTGTGTCCTATTTATTTCTTTCAGCCTACACATTTTTTGTGAGGAGTCCGTGCAATGTATATTCTCTCTCTGATTCCTTTCTTAGAGCACAAAACTCATTCATTAGTTGATTCTTGAACTCGGTTCCATGATCACACCTGATGGTCTTCACTTTATGTCTCAGCCTGTTTTCTAAACCCACAATCAGATCATGAAGCATATCATATGTCTCATCCTTGTAGGCTAAGAAAAACACCCAACTGAATTTACTGCAGTCATCAGTGACCACCAAGCAGTACTTTTTCTTGTTTACACTCTCTACTGAAACAGGTCCAAATAAATCCATGTGGAGCAATTCTAAAGGTTCTCTGATTGTTCTTTCTTCAATCTTCTTGCAAGAAGCCCTGTGCTGTTTACCCTTTTTACATGCCAGACATGAATTATCCAGCTTGAATGTTTTGGAAGGTAAACCTCTAACCAGATTGCCTTGAACCAACTTGTTAATGTTCTTGAAGTTGACAGCTTCATCACTTGTTGCCTTTGCAACCAAACAGGTTACTCCTCCAGAAGGAATAATATTCTTTAGGTCTAAACTGTACACATCATTCTTTCTAGGAGCTCTAAGAATCACCAGATCTTCATCAACAAACTTGAACTTTGGAGATAAAATAAGACACTCTTTATCTGTGAAGAGAACATTGTGCTTCTTATCACAGATTTGAGAGAACAAATAAAGATTGAACTTAGCTCTTCCACATAGCTAACTTTCTCAAAGTCTAGCATGATGTCTTGATGGTTCTTTTTCTTGAGATTCTTCCTCCTTTAGAATCATTTCCAAAAGCTAATAACCACCTTTAAATTCTTTAAAATCAGACAATGGTCCTTTGTCTACTGTTCATACTTCCTGAGCAATACCACTGTCATTAATAGCATAATCCTGAGATCTTCTTTCTGGATTGCCTGTTACAAACATGTGAGAGAATAGAATCTTTTTGGGACCACCAAGTCATAACTGACTGGATACCCTATGGAGTTACATACTCAAATTGCTTGAGTGTGTAAGATCCATTATTCCTATTCACAGAATCTAAATAATCCCCTTTTTGTCTCCATGTTTGTTTTGAAGTTATCATTGCACTCTTTTTGACACTTACAGTTTGTGGAAGTACTGCTTGTGATCCAACAATACTTCCCTTCTTAACCCAAATAGATTTCACAATTTTCTTGGGTCTTTGTGGTCTGTAAGGAGTTCTTGTGGTAGAGGACCTTGAGGATGGTGAATAGCTTGAGATTCTAGGTCTTCTATTATCCATCCTTGGATAATAAGGTCCATCAGTACTTCGTGAAAGTACTGCTTGTGGTACTCTAGATCTAGCAGTACCTTGATAAATCACATTAGCAGTACTTTTTGAAGGTACTGTTTGTGTCATTTTTGGTCTAGCAGTACTTTTCAACCCATCCCTTGTAAGTACTGCTGATGGAATAAAGGACCTCCTTTGGTGAGAGTGCCTAGAGTTTCTTGAGAAATTACTATGGTTCACTCTTTGGGTGTTGTTCCAAACTGGTCTTGTTTCCCTTGAACCTGTTTTTCCCTTTGGTTTATGTGTTTGGGTTTGTTTGAAGGGTTCTTTCATGTAGATTACAATCCTTAATTTAGGTGATTAGGACGTAGCATTATCAAAACATAATTTACCCCCTTTATTCCATGTACCTTTTGTCTTGATTTCATTACTAACACTTGTTTTGACTGTTTGTGTCCTGTTTTCAAAAGTATTTTTCATATTTTCTGAGTTAAAACTGTTTCCTTTTGAATATTTGAAACATTTCGTCTCTTCATCATTCACTATCAACCCAATCTTCAACTTTTGACTTTATTTCTTATCCAATTCTGGATTGATTAGCTTTGTTTTCTCTTGATTAAAAAATTTATTTCCTAATGCTTAGTTCATCTATCCCTTAAAAGGAGACATTTACCCTAGTGGAATTAATTTGTAACCTGGTGGTGGAGGTGGTACTGCTTTGTTTGCTTTTCTCTATTGAATTTTTCATACAAAGTATCAATCAAAGTTTCATCCCCAGATGTATTGGTACTTTCATAATACTATTACTAGAACTCTCCAAATCTATCATGATTATCTGGGGACAAATATCTTTGTTTGTTTAGGACTTCATTTTGAAGGACAGAAGCATTTGTCCATTTTTCAAGTTTTACTTTGAAATCATCTCTTTCTTTTAAAGCTTGATCTAATTCCTTTTGTTTTTCTTATTGTTTCAAATTGCCTTATCTTTAAGTCTTATTATATGTTAAATACTTAATCACCCCATGCATATTCATTATTTTCATGTGTTTTAAGCATAACTTCTAATGACTCTAAGCTCATTTGATATCCTAGAATTTCAGACCTAGCCTTTTGAAAGTTATCTCTTTCTTTTTGATAGTTTTCAAGCAACAGTTTATAAGACTTACTACATTTGGAACAATAAGGTACCTCTGAGTTTGTAGCCATCAAGGCTAGAGACACTGGTACATCATCAGCTGTGTTGCTCCAGTCAAAATCACCAAGTCCATCTTGTCCAAAGCGTATAGGTTCTGAATCAATCTCTATGCTCCAATCATCTTCATTCACTCCAGTTAGTGTCATCATAGCAAAAGTCACTGGTTCTGCATCAAATTCCTTGGTCCAATCAATATCTTCATTGTTGTCTTTGGCCACCAAGGCTTTTGAGTTTGAATCTTCAATAGCCACAATCTTCTTTTCCCGACGACCATTTGCTCTGTTTTCTTGATACTTAGCAAACCGGCACTCTTTAGCAAAATGACCCAACTTTTGACAATTACTTCTTTTCTCTCAAATCTCTTTTCTTCAATCTAATCTAACTCTTCCCACAGCCAAACATATCAAGCCCACAAGCAACCATAAAAAAAACATACCTTTACTAAACTCTCACAACATCAAACAACAAAAATAAAACATAACAAAAAAACAAATCAACCCAACCAAAACAACAACACAACATCTATAATCCACACCTCCCGACATACCACAGGCCTGCATATTTTGCTACATATATACCCTCCCCCCCAATCAACACAATATCATCACCATATCCCATCCCCAAAGTCAGCCTTATAGCAATTAGCAAAACCCCGCAACACATCATCAAAAAGAACCCACCAATTGACAATTAAAACAACAATTCTTTTATTTGTGTCACAAGTGATCGTATACCCTTTCTTTGTTTTACTTTTTCATTCTTCTTCTTGTCTTTGATATTAATTACTTTGATAAAACCCATTCTATATTTGGCTTGAATCACCTTTGTCTTTTCTTTTTTTATTTTTATTCTTATTTTAAATATTGTTTTTTTTTGTATTTTTTTTTTTTTTTTATTTTTTCCCTTCTTATTTTTTTAATTTTCCTGTTTTTCCCCATACCCCCCCTTTTTCATACCCTTCCTCAATAAACTTATAAACATCACTTTTAAACCCATATTAAACTAACTGCTTTACAACTAACTGATTTACTGTTCTTTCACACCCCAAAGATTTCAAACATATAGACACAATTGACCCACCCCACCCCACAACCCCAAGACAACCACAAATTCCAACAACCCCCACCCACACCAGCCATCACCCCATACCAAACCAATCATAATCCCCCCAACCACCTCAGAAAAAAAAAAAACCAGACAAACCGCATTAGAAAAAACCGCATCACACCAATAACCCCAACAAATACCAATAACAACCCCATACTAAAGAACCCTACCCACCAAACAAAAACCCCACCCAACACAGTTCCGAAGCAACCACAAAAGAACAACATCCCCCAAACACCCAAGCCAAAAACCCCCAATTCACCCCATACTAAAAAACACCCCCACATCTTAAACCAACATCAAAAAAAAACCCCATAACCCCACCATACACTCCCCACACACCCCAGACCAAAATTATCAAACAATAAAACCACACACACCCCCAGACAATCGAACAAATACCCACACCAACCAATCCCCAAACCCAGTGCAGCACAAATAGCCCCCCAACCCATATAACCACCATACCCAAATAAAACCCCACCCCAAACACCATACAAATCATGCACAACCCCACCTCAATGCCCATCCCAAATAAATGAAAGAAAATACACACTCACACTAGTGGGGAGTATTGGGGGGGGGGGGGGGGGGTACCGTCCCCCCTAATAGAGACAGCTACTCTCTTGTAACCAACTAAACATTTGGGGGGGGGGGTCGACATAGTATTTCATTCAAATTTCAAACGAGATTCATATATATAGTAGTTAGCGACACAAGCATTGAAGTCATATCTTAAAATTAAATAACATTAAAAACTTAAATTATGTAGGGATTCACAAAACTATAACTTCCCATACAACCCAACCCTTGTGCACACCACAGGTTTCAAAATCAATCAGTAAACATAATCCATCCACTCGCCACCTGCTGCCCCGCCTAATGTCCAAACATCATACTTCCTCCATAGCATCTCTTATCGAATTTGAAGCCGGTCTTCATCATCATATGAGTTTAGTAGCATGAGGTAGCTAGTTGAGACAAAGAAAAAAGAACAAATGATTTCATCACGATTGATCAGCATAGTGAAAGGAGCAGTTCAGTGGGCACCATGCTAGAGGCCAAGGATGCAAAAAAAAACACTTAAGCATATCAAAGCTATCTCAACAAAAAAACTGCTACTATTAAGAAAAAAGAATCCATTTTCGGTATTATAAGATGCAGGGACAGCAGTTACTTGGTTTGATTCCAAAAGTAACTCTCACGCCCTTAGACTAACAGAGTGACCACCCTCTACATTGCAAGCGAGTGTTTGGATGTTTGAGTGATAGAGACTGAATTGTGAGACAATAACGGCGGAAACCAGGGGGGGGGGGGGGGGCGGGGGGGGGAGGATGGGGGGGGGGGGGTGGTGGGGTATACAAATTCATTATGCTAATTAAACACTAAATATACCTTTCCAAGCCAATATTGTTAGTATATAGTCAACAAAATTCAACCACATACCAATACCCAGGTATCCAGGCTATTCCCCAGTCCCCAGGTCCCCCCCTGAAGTGAAAATAAACATGGTTGTAGAAAGTTATCTCATCCAACAAAACTAACCGAAGCCCGCCAGGATCCAAACACATACAAGGCCACGAGACCCACAACAACCAAGATACGTGATCCACAAAGCTCGAAATGGTTAGTAAGGCCCCACATCGATCAGAAACCCTCCACCATACCCCCACAATCCCCTCCCCCCCCACACCCCCACGAAACCAAGTCGCCCCAAAATTTACTCCACGTCCCCCTGTACAGTAAACAACACATCCCCCGCAAGGCACATACCCCCAAATCCATCACCTCCACATCAGCCACAATTGCCCTCCCAAACGTACTGCATAAACGAACACAGCTAAAACAACGAAAGCATCCAAGCTAATCACTAAACAACAACCAACAAACACCCACACTAAACATCACAGCAATCTAATCAACACTACAACAACTCTACGCAAAACCACTGTATTCCCAAGCCAACCAATATAAGATACCCCAATCCCCACACAAAACCACACCACTCAAATAAACACCAACCACATCAACAACTCACACTCACACAGATTAACACCACACACTAACCACATATCAACCACACAAACAACAACACAACAATTCAATACCCTCACAATACATATTTCAACCTTTAACCTCAAAATTACACAACAAAATGTTGTTATCACCCAGAACATCATCCAACAACCAAAAATCACAACCACAATCTTCCAATAACAACAAAGATGATTTTCCATTCATCAAAAACAAATCTCACAAACCAATAGCTTCCTTATAGGAAATTGAGTTTTATTTATTATCAAAAAATCTTCTCAATAAAATCATCCCCCACAACAGACCCTACCAACCTTCTGCACACAACTAAAAGTACAAGCTACCATCAGGATGCAGCAATCTGAACCCCAGCACCAAAAAACACACAACCTCAACCCTCCAACCAAAAACAAAAAAATCAGCACCCGTGACAACATTCAAACAGTCTACAAGCTAATATAACACAAAACCAACAAAAACATCAAGAATCCCCCAAAACTAACCCCCAGAAAATAATACAAACAATAACTATAAAACCAACCAAAACCTACGGAAAAGTCAATAACACGACTAAACCAAACCAAAAAACATACCAAACACAACATAAAATACCAAAAAACCAAAACCAAAGGGAAATTGGTTATCATGTCATTTTGGGTTCGATTAGGGTTTTTAGGGTTTTTCTTTAAGCTAGGGTTTGGGTTTAAGGTAGATTAAGGTTTAGGATTAGTGTTAGGATTATGGTTTAGTGTTTAGGATTAGGGTTTATGGCTTAGTTTTAAGTTTTAGGGCTTAGTTTTGAGGTTAAAGTGAAACTAAGGTTTAGGGTTTCGTTTTAGGGTTTAGGGTTTTTTAAATGTATATGAGAGCTTAGGAGTAGAGTAATTAGGGTTACATGTTGTACATTGAGTGTAGTAGCTTATACAAAAGTGGTGGTAAAGAAACTAGAATGAAAATGGTGGTAAAATGGCTATTTTGGGTGTTATGCTTAATGACTTGTACATTGTGCTTTTAAGGACTTGTACATTGACTTAGAGGGATTTTATATTTCAAATGTCATGTATTGTTACTTGTACACATGCTTTGAATACTTGTACATTGATTTTATATGTATACATTACATATAATTAGGGTTTAGAGGTAAACGTTTAACGTTTAAAGTCCGTTTTGAAATAACATTGTAAATGGTACATTATATGAGTAATGTACTTTGTAAAAATGATATTAAGATATTGACTTGACATATTAGGATGTTTACTTGATGTAAACATAGATAGAATAGGCATAGGTCGTTGCGTGAGCTCGTTTACTTTAGAAATGTAAACCATGATACATAATGGAATGGAATGAAACGAAAATTTTATTCCCGTGAAAAGGTAGTACTTAACATAGTAAGTAGATATTACATTGATGAAATACTAGAAAATTACGGGTTGTTATAGTCCCCCAACCTTACAGAAATCTCGTCCTGAGATTTAGTTGGATGATGGAGTGGTGTTGGAAAATAGATGTGGATATTTATCACGAATTTAATCTTCACGTTCCCATGTAAATTCAGAGTTCCATCTTACTTTGATTATAGGGATGCATTTTTGTCTTAGTTGCTTGACTTCTCGATCCATAATCTCCACTGGTTCTTCCATAATGTTAAGTTTGTCATCGAGCCAAATCTCTTTCATTGGAATGACAAGGGATTCGTCACATAAGTATTTTGTAGAAACGTGAAAAGTACTGTTGTCTGTTTTTGAGCACTGACTTTTGTAATGCCCTTTCTCTCCACAGGCATGACAAATTACAGAAATTGATCGCATGTTGCTTCCCGTGGCTGGTCCTTTGCTTCTGCAGTTCCTGGTCCGATGAACCACCTTGTTGCAAGTCTGACACTTAACAGTGCAAACTCCTGTGTGATGCAGAGTGCATCTTGTACACAAAGGAAGGTTTCTATGGTACTTTTTGTCTTGCCTTCTATTCTGCTGTTGGTGGTAATTGTTGTTACGGTTGTGATTGTTGTGGTTATCTTTGTTGTTGTTGCGATTGTTGGAGTAGTTGTTGTCGTTGTTGGTAGTGGTGTTCCTTCTATCATTAAACTTTCGTTTGTGATCGTTGGTTCCTTTTCTTGCTACTGGAGTTTTGCTTGTCCCAATGTTCCTATTAGTATTGTTAGTATTTGCCATGGTAACAGCTTGTGCTTCCAGAGCTGCGACGATACTGTCAGCAACTAGTTTCTTGATGGCAGCCTGAGTCATAGTTGGTGCTGCGGAAGTTGATGTTCTCTTAGGAGGCATCTATCAACATATACAAGATAACTCAGAATTAAGAATCCATAAAATGATATAGTCGTATCACAAGTGAAGGTATTATAAAAAGACTTGTGATCATTCTCTGATATTGCAGAATACAACTAAAATTTTTAGAATTCAAGACTTCGAGTAATAATTACGGAAATAATGGAATGAGTGATTCAATAGGAGGCTTAGTGTTTCTAAATACAAAGGTTTGAGAAAATCGAATGGTAAGAGAATTATAGTAATCTGGATAAAGATATGAGTTATCATACGATAGGATATAGGATAGACAATCTCAACATACACAATTGGTATCATAAAACAACAAGGTATAACGGAATTACCATTGTATAAATAACTTGTCTATATAATTTACATAGTAAAATTTGACAAGTGTCTTTATTCATACATCTAGTGGTTGGATTCTAGAAAACTGTAAACGACACAGATCTAATATGGTGGTTCTCCCTTGAGTTCTTGGATCTTGTTCAGAAGACTCTTGATGACGAACCTTGATATCTTCCATGATTATTTCCAGTGATAAACGTTATATTTCTCGGGGACTGGTTCACTTCCCAATGGTTTCATACCGCGACCACTTAGATAATTTATTAAGGGATAGTCTGGTGGTGGTGTAGTTGACCTAACCGGTGATGAAGATCCTACTGATGAAGATAGAGATATTGGAATGGGTGATTCAACATGAGTCTCAATGTCTTTAGGTGATGAAATCTCCTCGGGAGAAAAGAAATCTCGGGTATCAAACATCGGTGGAGATACAATAGCTGGTAGAGCAATAATAACTTGGGGTGGTGGAATGGCATCATATGCTTGTATGACCTTCATATATGGATCATCGTAAAAAGGTGAGATAGATAGTGAGGATAAAAGATCTTTAGTTAAATCATCTGAAGAGTCAGGAGAGATGTTCCCCGGTGTGACTGAGGAATAGCTTGGTGGAGTCGGGATATAGTTAGGAGCATTTGTAGAAGAAAAATCATCCTCCACATCGTAATCAAAAGAGATAGAAGGGTGGGTGTAAGAAGACATGACTGTAACAACCCAATAATGAATAACATAAGTTATTTATATAATAGTATAGTAGTTATGTATTTTTACATACTATTCGGAAAAAGTAGTGGCATCTTCACAATTCAGGGTATGTAGTGGCACGGGGGACATTGATGGCAAAAGAAAAGTAGTTATAATTAAGGTTTTACCTTTGTTCTCTATAACCGTGAGCTCTGATACCACTCTGTAACACCCTTATTTTGGACATATAGCAGCGAAAGCTAATCTGGGGTATTACTTCATGAATCACAGACACAATCATAGAAAACGACTCAAAAGAGACGTTTTTAAAATATACGTTATCATTCATTTAAAATTAGAGTTTTACAAAGGCAGGTCCCAAAATCTAGAAACATAAAATGTGAAAGATAACAAGTTTTAGCCATCTTCAAGTCCATGCTATTCCATGCCATAAGTTGCACAATTACCTGAGATAAACATGCTAAAAAGGATCAACACAATGGTTGAGTGAAATTCATAGGTTTATGGTAAATAGTTTGAATACAAATTATAGTGTAACATTTGCACGAGCACAATTATTATGGAAACCAATATTATTATGGAAAATAGCATTATCATGAAGAACAACATTATTATGGAGAACAGTTGAATGCACGTCATCATAATGGTAATAATTGCAATGAATACAATTATCATAGAAAAATGGTAACATTATTATTGCACCTAAGCTTATGACACCAATACGTTAACAGAGAAAATCACCGTAGTGACATTGGTTAAGGAACAAATATCCCCGTGGAAAAGATAACTTGCCAAGGTTACACATTAGGTCAAATATAGTGCGTTTGTGTTAGATATTAGAAAAAGACTCGGTCACCCCATGTATTTTACTGTTCAATATAGCTCGTAGTTTAATAGGTAAAGCGTGCTCACTTCGTACAATAATGGTTCAAGAATATTGGAAATAATGGCACGGAAAGCTGACTTAGGCAATAATATATCTAGATAGCATAACAGAAACACTTGCATTCATGGTTTATAAAATGGGTTTTTATTAAAGTATTTCAAAAGATAGAAATAAGGTTATGAACTCATTTAAGTCTTTGAAAAATAAACGACATTGAGATATAAGATTAAACGAGTATGTAAAACAGTTTGTAAACAAGCATGTATCCCTCTCGCGGGTTTATAAAACATGTAAATAAGTAAAGGCAAGGTTATGAACTTCACAATATCAGTTTTAAGTACTTGTGTATATTAAAAACAATTGAGCATGTATCCCCCTCGCGGGTTTATAAAGCATGTAAATAAGTAAAAGCGAGACTATGAACTTCACCTTAACAGAATAGGGAAATCTGATTGATGGCAAAAGTATATCAAGTGAAAGACGTCCGTATGGTGGTACGATGTTATCTACTCGGATGAGAAAGTTCAGAATATCGATTGAAAGAAAGCAGCTTCGTCACGTAACCTGGGATAATATGTCGAGTCTTAGTTTGATTGAATATGTTTTACATTATAAAGTATAATGTATATCTTTGATTCAATTATTATGGAGTATTGTATCACCGTTCGGAGGCCGATAAATTTAAGGTCATTCAGTAAAACGTTTGAGGACTTAGGCACTGTAAATCGTAAACCCAATAACTCTAGTCATAACGTTAAAACCAAGATTGAAACCTTTAATATGAAGCTACCCTAGTATTTGTGATACTATATAGATTCGGACTGATTCTAAAAAGGCACAAGTCGGATGATGAATTTTATAATAGTATAACATAATCGGTTTAAAGCGTTTTGCACAATAACAGGAAAAGATAAGCACGTCAAGCGTAATTGAAGATTACGTCATAAAAGGTTTTGAACACATTTTGTATAACACTTTTTCAAAATGTTACATTTAGACCTAAGAATGAAAAATGGCAAAATATACCTGTGGAGTTTCAATTTTACAAGTTTGGTCCTTTAGTTTAAAAGATGTACAAAGTAAACCTTGTACTTTGGAAAGTGACATAATAGATCCATATAGTTATAACTTTGATGAAATGACATTTTTAGTCCCATTTAGTTATAAGTTTTAGAATGTTACGGTATATACCCTTTTGCATGAAAAATGTATCGTTTTTAGTCCAAAATCCATAATAATGATATTTTTCAATATGAAAAGGTAAATTGGCAGGTTTTTTATAGCTTATTAATATAAGCTAGAATATGAAGGTTTAACGTAACGAAAGTTTAAAATAACGATTTGTTAAGCTAGAAATCAAAACGGGTCGAATTAGGGTTTTTAAACGAAAACGCGTAGGTTTTTATTTCAAATTCTTTCAAAAACCAATAAAGTTGTTGCATCAACATTATTTATGATAGATTATAACAAAATTTAACCATAATAACAATTAGATTCAAGAAAATCAATGAATTAGGGTTTTAGGGTTTTGTTTTGGATCGAATAAGGAAAACTCCTAGATTTTTGTTTAAAAAGCTTAAACATGAGTTCGTGCATGATCATATGGATATAATATGAATGTAGGACCAGGTATGATGTTCGTATAAGCTGAGTTTGATCTTGAAGGATCAAAAATGGAGGAAACGGGTCGTATGGGTCGAATTGCACTCGTACGCCTAGTTTTTCTTCTTCGGGGCTTCAAAGCTTCAACACTTGTCTTGATTACTTCTCTTGGGTCTTCTTAGGACTCTCTTGATCAAGAATTAGCAGCCATGGATGTAGATAGAAGAAAAGTTGATGGTGTGAGTAATTGTGAAGGGTGCGAAGGCTTTTTATAGTCAAAACCAAACTTGGAGGCCAAGGTAAAAGGGTGAGGTGTCTTGGTTCTGATCTAGCTGAGTTGTGAGGTCTATGGTGGTGATATGGAGGTCTAGGATGGTAGTATAGGTGATGTGGAGGTGGTTTGTGGTGAAGGTGAGCCGTGGCATACTTAGGCTCCAAGGGTGATGATGTAGCTTGAATTTTGACCATGGAAATGCATCAAGGTGCTTGTAAGCTGCTTGCACATGGAGTAGCATGGTCATTGTGAAGCTTGTTTGCAAAAGAAAGTTTCAAAATGGGTTAAAATGCAAAAAAATGTACGCGGGTTCCCTTAGGGCTCGAATAGGGTTTTTGGCTTGGATTTTCGAGTACATTGATGATATAATGATAGATTATTGATCACGAGACTTGTATTAAGGATTATTAACAAGATTTGATAGGTGGTTCGGGTTTAAAATGGGTGAAAATGAGTAAACGGGTCAAAAGTTCACATTAGGGTTCGATTAGGGTTTCTTGGATTTAATTCTTGTACATTGTTGTTAATATGATGAAATGATGATGGAATGTGATTTATAATGTTGTAATTTATGTTATTACAACTTATTTGGGTAGTGGTTGAGGTTTAAAATGGATAAAAATCAAGAAACGGGTCACGGTTTACTATTTAGCTCGGGTTAGGGTTTCTAACTTGGATTTCTTGTAATTTCATGAATTGAGAATGAATATAGAATGTAAATGAAGTGCATGACTTGCTTGTAACTTGTACTTGATAGATTGTACAAGATTACTTAGAAAAACAGAGGTAAAACGGCTATTTTGGATATCGTGCATTAATGACTTGTACATTATGCATTAAAGGACTTGTACCTTATTTTAAAAGGAAAGTATATTCAAATGAGATGTTATTTTACTTGTATATATGCTTTAGTAGCTTGTACATTCACTTTAGATGTTAACTTCTCATGGAATTAGGGTTTAGAGGTATACGATAACGGTTTAAGCTTATTTGGTATTATCGTCGAGAAAACTACGTTAAATAGATAACGTACATGTTATAGAGGATAATAGATTATTGACTTGACATATTATGATGTTTACATGATGTAAACATAGATAGAAATAGGCATAGGTCAGGTTGCGTTGAGCTCGTTAATGTAGTTAGCAAGTTACGTTGCATATTATGAGATTAAAGGCAAAAAAATTTCCCTGTGATAAGGATTTATATATATATAAGATATGTTAACATTGAGGGGATACTACTTATAATAGTTACGGGTTGTTATAGTCTCCACCCCTTAAAGAAAGCTCACGTTCCCGAGATTAGTTGAATGTTAAAGTGAATTAGGTAATAGATAGGAATTTACTTAGACACGAACTTGATTTTTCAGGTAGGCTAATCAAGGTTATAGTGTTCAGTGCGTGATGCTATATAATTTGTTGCGCTCCATAATTATAATTGGCCTTCCTTTTCACTCGCTCTATTAATTCCAAAGTTTACATCATCTCATATACTGGAGAAATATAATTTAATATGTTTTTTTGACCTCCAAAACCAAGCAGACGGCGCGCAGGACAGACGTATTGTTCCATACCACCCAAAAGCAACCTCTACGTAGTATTTGGTAAGCAAATTTCTTACATACACTGCTTGGGGAAATGGAGTGGCACAGAGGATATTGATGGCAAAAGAAAAGTAGTTATAGTTAAGGTTTTACCCTTGTTCTTTATAACCGTGAGCTCTGATACCACTCTGTAACACCCCCATTTTGGACATATAGCAGCGGAAGCTAATCTGGGGTATTACTTCATGAATCATAGACACAATCATAGAAAACGACTCAAAAGAGACGTTTTTAAAAGATACGTTATCATTCATTTAAAATCAGAGTTTTACAAAGGCAGGTCCCAAAATCTAGAAACATAAAATGTGAATGATAACAAGTTTTAGCCATCTTCAAGTCCATGCCACTCCATGCCATAAGTTGCTCAATTACCTAAGATAAACATGCTAAAAAGGATCAACACAATGGTTGAGTGAAATTCATAGGTTTATGGTAAATAGTTTGAATACAAATTATAGTGTAATAATTGCATGAGCATAATTATTATGGAAAACAGTATTATTATGGAAAACAGCATTATCATGAAGAACAACATTATTATGGAGAACAGTTGAATTAAAGTCATCATAATGGTAATAATTGCAACAAATACAATTATCATGGAAAAAATGGTAACATTATTATTGCACCTAAGCACATGACACCAATACGTTAACAGGGAAAATCACGGTAGTAACATTGGTTGAGGAACAAATGTCCCTGTGGAAAAGGTAACTTGCCAAGGTTACCCATTAGGTAAAATATAGTGCGTTTGGCTATCCTAT
>BQNB010130017.1:3715-19013 GCA_026074375.1 Tanacetum coccineum | reverse complement strand
ATATACAAGGTAGGCTAAGGCGATTTGGGTGTAACAAATGGTTTGTGGGTGACAATGCTCTTCATTAATAGTCCGGCTTAACCAGAAAATTATGAGAACCATGAAAAATGATAGGCTCAGAGGGTTGTACTAGGGGTATCCTGCACTAAAAATGAGTGCATGGCAAGGGTGTGGGATAGTTATATAGTCGATGTGACCATAATAACAATTACAGGTTTAAAACATGGGTTAATCCTAGTGCCTCTTTTCTAGCAAATCCTAATACTTACTATGCGGTCTCGGGATGAATCACAAAAACAAGTTCTAGAATTTAATATACTACTAGTACACTCATATAATTTAATACCGATAGAAATGCTCCAAAAACGGCGACAAAGACCATACGTACACCTGTAACGACGGAATAGACACATATGACTGCATTCGAACCTTAACTCGAGAAAGCTAAAGGTACAAATTATCTTGGGTATCAATAATTGATACCTGAATTCCTAAAGATCTAAAGGCGAACCTCATATTTTTGAGGGTTTTTGTGCTAGTCATACGCATTCCTATCCATGAGACGCTATTAATACTCGGTTTTCGTCGGTATGTGTCATAAAAATTTTAAATTTTGGTCAAAATTACCTTTTTATGCTATGTTTCGATATATTACCCATCATTTTAAGGACAAAGCAAATGGCAAATGAAAAAATAGTTTCTAAGGCTTATTTCCCCCTACACTTAAGTTGAACATTGTCCCCAATGTTCTATAGAAGTACCCGTAAAAACGAATAAAGGGAAAAGAAAACAAGTAAAAGAAACTAGTACTCCCCTGGTTTGCTCAATAATGGAGAAGAAACATGTGATAACTGGTTAAATCGTCCTCCAAGAATCGTCCAATGAAACTTCCTAAGAACTTCCAAGCTTCTTCTCATCAAATATAACTTGTAATCAAAGACAAAGACAACTACACCAAGCATAAATATAATGAGAGTTTAGGGTTTTGTCTCTATGAAAATAGTAAAGATAGGATGAGAGTAATGATGTAATCATAGGTTTATGCAGGTTTACAAAAGAATTACAAATTTTAAATATTGCACATTTTATTTTTCATAAATACTTAAAAAAAATGAATTTTTACATTACTGGAGATGCGACGCCGTCGGCTGTTATACGACGCCGTCTCTAGGGTCTGTAAAAATTCATTCTTCATTTTTAATGAGAAATTTCCTGCACGCAATTTTATTAGTTAAATCTGAAGAAAGCACTGCATAAAAACCTAGAATAAATCGTTACAATCATATGCCTCGAAACTGACGCGAATTAATCTAAACAAATTATTTTAAATGTTTGAATTTGGTTCTTAAAAACCGAATATATTCCCCTACACTTAATTTGTTGTAAAATACCTTTGATTGCAAATAACACAAAATTATAAACAAACAAAGCATGATTACAGAATTCATTCAAACATAATAAAACAAACAATAAAGAATAAAAAACAAGACACTCCTAATATGCGGGAAAGTAAATATTGTGTTGCCTCCCAAAAAGCGCTTTTCTTTATTTTTGAGTCTTGTAGCTAGACTCAAAGTCACACGTCCTTACGTGACTTCTCCTTCATCATTCAGTGTTATATCGTCATCTCTGTTGGTGTCCAATACGTTTTTTTTTATATGGTTTCACCCGTTGTTTATTTACGATGAATCCGTTCCCATCTTCATCATACAGCTTAATTGCGCCATTTTTCATGTCTTTGCTTACTTAAAATGGTCTGTACCATCTCGACTTCAGTTTCCCGAGGAACATCCTTAAACATGAATTGAAGAGAAGTACTTTATCGCCTCTTTCATAGTTAGTCGGTGCTTTTATTCGTTTATCGTGTCATCTTTTTGTTATTTCCTTATAACAGATGGATGATTTATAAGCATTGAGCCTCATCTCGTCCAACTCATTAATCTGTAAGAGCTAGTTTGCCCCGACTTTCGTAAGGTCCATATTGTAGTTCTTAATGGCCCAGTAGGCTTTGTGTTCTAATTTGACAAGGAGATGGCATGCCTTGCCATAGATAATTCTAAATGGGGTTGTTCCTAAAAGGGTTTTAAACGTTGTCCAAAATGCCAATAATGCATCATCTAATCTGTAGGACCAATCTTTCCAGTTGTTCCTAATGGTTTTCTCAAAGATACGCTTTATTGCCCAATTTATGTTTTCGACCTGCCCGTTTATTTGCGGGTGATATGCGGTGGAGAATCGATGAACTAATCCATACCTTTTCATTGCTTTCTCCATCTGGTAGTTGCAGAAATGAGTATCCCTATCACTAATAAGGGCCTTTGGTATACCTAATCATACGAATAATCTCTTGACGAAGTTCACTACGTTTTGAGCATCACTGGTGGGAAAGGCTTGAGCCTCTACCCATTTTGACACGTAGTCTATATCTACTAAGATGTATTTATTTTCGTTTGACGAGGGGAAGGGTCCCATAAAGTCTATTCCCCAGACATCGAATATTTTGCAGACTTGGATGTACTTTTTAGGTGTTTCGTCCCTTGAAGAGATGTTGCCGGCTCGTTGGCATGAGTCACAAACTTGGACCAGCCTGCGTGCGTCGCGAAAGATATGTGGCCAGTAGAAACCGGCTTCAAAGACTTTTCTTGCAGTAGTGGCGATACCATGATGTTCTCCAGATGGTCCGCTATGACATTGCTGAAGAATTTATGCTGCCTCATTTCTGGAAACGCACCTTCGTATGATTCGGTCGGCACACTGCTTGAATAGGAATAGTTCATCACAAAACTAGTGCCTTAAATAACTGAAGAACTTTTGTTTCTCTTGGTGGGTGGATCAGAAGGGCAGTACTCGGCTAGCTAGATAGTTAGCGTAGTCAGCATACCATGGTTCGTTATTCTTATCAGAGACTGCCATTAATCGCTCTTCATGGAACAGGTCCCTTATCTCAGTCTTGGTTAGCTTTCATAGGTCGGGGTTTTCAAGCTGGGAGAGATGATTAGCTGCTAGATTTTTAGCACCTTTCTTATCATGGATTTCGATATTAAATTCTTAGAGTAACAAGATCCATCTAATCAGTCGCGGTTTTGCATCTTGTTTAGTGAAGAGATAACGCAGAGCAGAATGATCCTTGAAAACGATGGTTTTGGATAAGACCAAGTATTGACGAAACTTGTTGAATGCGAAAATGAAAGCCAAAAGCTCTTTCTCAGTAGTTGTGTAGTTCTCTTGTGCTTCGTTCATTGTTTTGCTGGCATAATGTATGGGCTTAAAATGCTTGATGATCCTTTGCCCTAACACTGCTCCGATAGCATAATCACTTGCGTCGCACATGAATTCAAATGGTAAGGACCAATCTGGCTTGATCATAATTGGGTCCTGCGTTAGCTCGCGTTTTAGCTTATCGAAAGCTTGGGTGCATTCTTCGGAGAAAATTGAACGGGGCATCTTTTACCAGGAGCTGGGTCATTGGCCGTGCGACTTGTGAATAATCTTTTATGAATCTTCTGTAGAAACCATCATATCTTATAAAGCTTCGGATAGCTTTTACGTTTGTGGGATAAGATAATTTGGAGATTGCCTTGATTTTTTGCTTTATCGACCTCAATTCCTGCACCTAAGACCTTATGGCCGAGGACGATTCCTTCCTTAACCATGAAGTGACACTTTTCCCAGTTTAACACAAGGTTGGTCTCCTCACACCTTTTGATAGACTTATCATTCACACACACTATACACACAAAATTAAAAGGAAGAACTAGAGAGAGAGATGTTTAGAGAGAGAAATAACAAAAGAAAAATGGCTACACATTAAGAGAAAACAAAATGAGCAACACCCTCTCCACGTGAGGAGAGGGCTTTATATAGTAGAGTACTTGGGCTAGCCTTGGGTTTAAGTGGGCTTCCAAGGCAGGGCTTGATATCTAATGGGCTTTAAAGCCCGTAACTAGGCCTAATTAGCTTATAGAATTCCTGGGAACATTTACTAGACTAATACAAGGTTCGGGAATCTTAATGACCATCACTTTACATAAAACTAGGTCTAACAATCTCCCCCTAAGGGGTGGTCATTGCACATAAGGCTTCACTTCTTGTGACGTCTTGAGTCTTAGAACCTTGTAGTCTTGGGAATTCTTTTAAAGTTCCTTTTGCATGCTTGTAATCATGGATCTTGATCTTTCACTTGATATACTTTGACAAAATACTGATATCGTGGTCTTTGGCCTTGATTTGTCTTGACTGTTAAGATCTCTAAATCTTTATCCTTGAATCTTTATGCCGCCTTGCGATCTTGTGTCTCCACCCTCATGCTCAAGGTCTTGAAAGCTTGCTAACAATCTCCCTCAACATTTTCTTTTAACATGATTACTTGTACCACATCATGGAAGGAGTAGTAGTTGATCTACTTGTGAGGTATATCTTTGTTATTATCTGGCAATCTTGTCAAAAATGTTCTTTTGAGGAAGTGCTTGTACATCAGAGAATGCAGAAGACTTTGACACATGTGCTTGAGCTTTCATTATGTATTTATCTTTGTTGATTGAGCATGAGGTCTTGAATCTTGACTCGACGTGGACTAGAAGCTGCTACCGTCGGGAAACCTGCAAGTATAGGTTAGTGATAAACATACATAGACGAAAGTGTCTTTGTCACTTTGTCGAATACGGTTATAATAACCACGGTTTCCCATTAATAAGGACCGTTTTACAGTATAAATATTGTACTTGTGATCAGGCAGGTTCAATTTAGAAGAACCTCCTTGATGGGTTTCAGCTCAAAGTATTAGATCTATAAGCATATTGATTAGATCACCTTAATTGCTTGGGTCCTTTTACAGGAAAGTCTCAACTCAGACAGCACGCGTTATAGAGTGAATAGATGTTATATCATTTGATTAAGTCGTCAATTCATATATTGGACCAAAATCGATATCCAGTTGACACAAGCTTGATTCATTTAGAATCTCGCAAGTCACCTACCAAGAGCTTGTTTGATGTTGGCTCAAGAAGGATTTCCATCGTCACTGTGAATACTAAAGAGTATCACTCTGATGTTCTGGCAATTATCACAAGGATAATGCGTTTATGCTTATTGATACCAAATCTGTATATAATGATGTATACATTTTGAATAATAGAATTTCGTGTCCTAGATGAGATTTTTGATGGATCTAGTTGGTCTGATTCTATAAGTGCTCCATTTGTATATGTAATCGAAGACTGGAGCGGACTGCTTTGCTACCTTTTTAATATCAACGATCTCGGAATGAGAAAGCCGATAGAAACGTGTTGATCTCCATGAGAAATGAAACATAAATCTTTTGAGAGATTCTGAGTGGCTAGGGAGGGTTGTGCATTGCATCACTGGGTCCATGATGTCAGTCTTCAATATCATAATCATCTTTGTGATTACCGATAGATTATGTATTGACTCGGTTTCTGCCTAGGGTTGTATGGAGGGCTTCTTTCTTTTCACCCTTTATCCTTACAATTCTTTTTCATTCCTTCAACTCTTTGTGTTTACCGAGGAGACTTATAAGATAGTACCTTGTTGGGTTTGTTCCAGCACTAGCTCCATCTCAGTCGGCACTATTCCCTTATTCTCACTTTACTCCTTTTTTCAATCATACTAGGACTTTACTCTATCTATTTGGAGTGTTCCTGGGTAGATCCCTCCGGTTCTGGCTGGATCATGGAACGAATATACCTAACCTTAACCGCCTTATGACTCCTTGAGAAACAACAGTTGGTCGGTCTTTGTGTATTGCCATGAAGATCCATAAAACCATTTGATAAAAAATCAATCAACGTGTCTGAGAAATCATTTAAGACACATTGAGTGTTTCTAGAGTTACCAAAAAGCTCCCTAACAACATTGCATCATATTATGAAAGAGTTTTGCACATGCAGGTTGTTGGGAACGCATTTTAGATTGATGATCGTATCCATTATTAATCCGTATTGATCACATTTTAATTACTATTCTCCCCCTCAAAAATTGCATATGTGTTACAATTTTTGACAATTAGTGAATTAAAAACAAGTTAATATCCGGAATTCACATGAGTCTACCTAAGTCTTAGGAGAACAGGAGTGCATGCAGAATGAAGTAATTATGATACTCTCCCTCAATTATAAAATAGAGTGAAAACTTGGAGTGGGAGTTTGTTGAGCATACAATTTTGAAAGAATTTGAAATTTTCTTTTTGAAAATATCTTGAAAAATTATGCTCAACAGAAAATGATGTCAGATGTATCTTATTAATTATCATTTCCTTAGTGCTTCTCTTGAGCATGTAAAACTTTGAATGTTTATATGACATTGCTCAAGACCAAGAAGATATGAACTTCTCGTTATGTAGGATAAATGGACATAAATGAACATTTTCCTTTCTTTGGAGACCGAGTCCTAAGCTGAAATTTACTTAGAAGTCATAGAGAAAAAGTTAAAAAGACATGTTTTGAAAGCATTCGAAACTCTAGCTCAAACTTCATTTATTCACCCGTGTTAATATTAATCAACATTTCTAGGTGTGCAAATGTTATCGATTGTCGAGAGACATGTCGGAGAAGATTATTTTTGTATTTTTGAAATTTTTTGATTTTGTATTTTGATTTTATAGGTTTTATATTTTTTATATTTTGGTTTTCAGATTAAATATATATATATTTACAGTTGAGTAATGTTTTAGACACACAAAAGAAGGTATGAGAGGATGTGTCTAAAAGCATTAAAACTTAGTTTTTAAAAAGCTCCCCCTAAAAAGTTGATCCACTTATAAAGAATGATTTGAATTTTGAAAGCGACATGAGAAGGGAGTGTTGAACATAGAATTTTGAAAGATTTTGAAAAATCCTTTTGAAATTTTTTTGAAAAATTGTGTTCAACTGTTTTGAAAACAAGCAGATTTCTCTTCTCTTGAAGGTAAAGCGCACTGAAGTGTACAGTCCCCTTTTATTTGAAGCTCGGGTTATGCACTAAAGTGTACATAATCTATTGACCTGGAGATTAGAGAACATCAATCGGATAGATAAAAGTATGTTGTTTCCTTAGTCTTGATAACTTGCCAAGACGAGAAGCAGAATTTAAAAACCCTTTGCTTAAAGTTTATGAGGGATTATAAGTACTTGCATTGTCACACATAGATTTTTCAGACTTATTCTCGATGTTACTGGATGCAGTTAATTTTCCACACATGGCAAAAATTCTTCTAGTTGGAATCCACCTAAGACAAGTTCTAGGTTGCTAGGCCTAGATGAAGCAATACTTCCTTTGAACCCCAACTCCTTTGATTTCTTGGCAACCGCCTTATGTTTCTTTTGATTTTCACGTATTAAGACATTGACACTTTGGTTATCAGCATGAGAATTCATGTCATTCACATAATTAAGCACACAGACATCATGATTGGCAGTAACTAAACATTGCTTACACATAACGCAAACAATTTCGGATTTAGCATTTCGAATGGCAAGCGTAATGTTATTACATTCAGATGACATATGTTTCTGACTCGAAGAAGACTGTAAATTCCTATGATTTTCTTATATTTTCTATAAATTATTTGAGAGGCAACTACTTTTAGACTTAGGCGGAACCCTATCGGTATTAGAATTGCTCCTAGGATGTGGTCTTCTAGTCTTAGAAGTGTTGTTTACTCTGGTAGAAGAAAAATCATTTTAGTCAGAATTAGCTTGTTGCTTATGAATAACATTTGGTTGTAAAACAGTGATTGGTTTTATCCTAACGCTTGTTTTAACGGGTTTGTTAGGAACAACATTATCTACACTAGAGGTCTTAGAATGATTAGTCATAAAGATTCTAGGGACAATCACATTAACAGTTTGCACAACTTTCGATTCTCGTGTAGAAGGTGCCGAGTTTGAAGTAAGTGGTTTGGACAAAGCATTCGTCTTATCAGCTTTGGGGAGAAACGAGGATTTTGGAAAAGGAGTGACCGAATAAAGTTTTGGTTTATAAGAAGAAGAAGATGGTTTTTTCCAAGATTGATTGCTTTGTAAACAAAGTATTCGTTCTCGTACCTTTTGTGGTGCCTTTTTGTTCAGAAACCTTATCAAATAACTGGGCTCTTAGCTTAGCATTTTCATAAATGGTGTCATACAATTATTTTTGCAAAGATTCACTTATTGATTTGGTTTGAGCTTGTGTCACTTTGATAGAATCAAACAAGTTCTTGTATGTGGTCTTAAGATGAGCATTTTCTTTGGCATAATTCAAAACTTGAAATTCTAATGACACGTTCTCATCTTCTAGTTTTTGAGACAAAGGATCAAGGGTCTTTGATGCACATTGAGTATCATTACTCTTACCTTTGAGATCTCCCAACTGAGCTTGCAACCGTTCGATCTTTTGTTGCATGTCATTAAAAGCTTTAGCATACGAAATCTTGTCATATTTTCATTCTTTACATTTTTTGTACCAATTATTCCAAAGAACAACATATTCTTTTTCCTTTTTAATAATGCAATTTTCAAGTTTTTCTTTCGTACGATCAAGCACAGTTTAGAGTTCAGTATACTGCACTTCGTAAGTAAGCATATTGAATATATCATGATCATAACAATTTTCATCTTTGGGTACCTCAGTTGATCCGTCTGAGTCATAGACCGGAGCATTGTCAGACTGAGTTCCAGATGTGGATGCTTGCTGCAATGTATCCTCTGAAGTGCAGTTCACTTTTACTTTCTTAGTTTCTTCATAAGCATCTGCAACAGCCATGAACTTAAATTCCTCTTGAGTGCTTTGGATCCCTGCTTCTTCCTCTTAAGCAATCTGCAGTTGTTGCTGAAGATAAGCATCATCCCATTTCCTTGGCTTTACTATTCAGTTGTTGGCATAATGACCCTCTCCTTGACAGTTGTAACACCTTATCGGATTACCATTGATACCATTACCATTACCCTTAGTCGGTTCTATAACAACATTTCTATTCCCATACTGATTTGCACTTTCTGAAACAACACTAAGCCAATTCATATTTTCAACAATCTGAATACCCAGATTCTGAACTGCATTTTGCCCAACCTTATTCCCAACATTTTGTACTGCATTTTGTCTCACCTGATTTCCAACACTGTCATCAACCATTTTCATCTTCATGTCTTCGCTCGTGTTCATACCCGGTTGTGTAATCTGACTATTGCGGGGGATTAATAAATTTCTTTAGTTGTTGTTTGTTGGAATGATATTTAATTTGAATGCTTTAGCCATTAAAGCAAGTGCCATGTTCAGTGCAGTTGTGGGATCTGAACTGTCTTCGGGATTCTGCATTGGTTGTGGCATGTAGTTCATGTTGAATGAAGGTTGTTGGACAAAGTTGTTGTTGGGTTATGGATGTTGTATGTAGGTAATATATGATGATTGATCTGGATGGAACAGTGTCTGAGTGTTTGCCATCAATGCCAAAGGATCATGTGTGTTTGCAAGTCGTTGTCTCTAAAAGCATTGATTTCTTGTTGAGTAGACATTGCAAGAGTGATGTGAAATGATAAGGTAGGATCTCTTATGGATAAAGTGATGTGTTATGGTTATGAGAATGAAATTATACTTCACGGGATTTAAAAATCTATGATTTAAACCGAGAAAAGAATAAACTTTTACGATATTTTACAAAATCAAGAATAAACCGTGAAATGATAATTGTTATGGATTGTTTTTGAGCTTTGAATGATTAACGGTTGGTTAAAGCACAAACAAGGACTAACGATGCAATTGAAATTCAAGTTATATGCTTAACGGTTGTTAATTGAAGTACTTGAGCTTTTGTTAACTATTATTTGAAAATTTGAAATAAGGACTAACGATGAAAATTGAAATGTTTTAATATTGAAAATCTAAAAGTAAAAATGATTGAAAATAAAAGGTTAAAAATAAAAGTGTTTTAAAGCTTAAGGTTAAAATTGAAATTATTATATAACAAGGACTAAATTTTAAAATAATTTGAAACCTAAGGGTTAATATGAATTTTTTTTAAAGGTAAAGGATTAATAATAAAAAAAATTATTAACTAGGGGCTAAAATTAAAACCTAATTAAAACTAAAGGTTAGAAATGAAAATTTGAACTTTTTAAACAATATTAAAATATGTTTCTTGCATCTTCTTCTTCGTATGATATGTAAAAGTGAACACGATTCTATTTCTTTTCTCGCGGACTTGAATGATTATCGTCGTCGAAAACCAAATATACCACGATGATCGTTGAAAGACCGTGAAAGTAGTGCTATTAGTTAGAAGACCCGCGAACAACCGAAATCAAAACCCAAAAAACCCGAAACACGTTGACACTAACTATGACCGAGTATACTTCGCCCAGGTAATTGTGTATAAGTCGCCTAATTATCCACGTATAATTCGCCTATCACAAAATGTAAACTTCGCCTAAGCTTTCAATGGTATAGTTCGCCCAGGGTTGTTACGTATAATTCGCCCAAGTTTGAAACGTATAATTCACCCAAAGGTTGAAACGTATACTTCGCCTGGATTTGTTGTATACTTCGCTTAACTTTCAACGGTATAGTTCGCCTGTTACTCAGATGTATACTTCGCCCAAAACAAACAAAATTGTCCTTTTTGTCTTTTTGGCCAAAAAAATGGATATGTGTCCCCTTGTTCTTATCTTCAAACCGTGCCCACAAGGAAACAAAGATGCCACAAAAAGCTTGAAATAAGCTTGTTCCCAAGAAATAAGCCACGTAAAACAAAATAAGTTCTTAACACCACAAAAAGCTTGAAAGAAGCTTGACTAAGCTCTTAAAGAACTACAAAAAAAACTACTAAACACTAGATCAATAAACGACTTGTATTTTAAAACACAAAAGCTTGTTACTTTTTGAGAAATAAGCATAAAAAACCCTAATAAGCTGATAATAAGTTGTTTGACCCAGAAATATAAGCCGCGAATAACTGAGAACGATAAGCTAGTTATGCTAGAGTAGAAAGTTTAGAGCTTTTCGTTTGAAACAAGGTAAAAACCTATTATAATGAACATAAGATACATTTTAAAAAAGCTTATGTTGTTACCAAGAAAAAGAAGAAAAGTTCGTATTAAAAAAATTGAAAGAAGTTATATCACACAAGACAAAAACTGCTACCAAAGTTCATCAATCCAAAAAAACCATATTGGCCCATATTTTCGTGAATGATAACAGCCCAAAGAGAAAAAAAATACCAAATCTACTTTAGGTAGAAGTAAGCTACGAAAAGAAAAAAAATAAGTCAGAAATAAGCTGTTTGAAAAAGCTCAAATTAAGTCACCACAACAAAAAACACTAAATCCAACCTTGGCTCTTGATACCACATGATAGACTTATCATTCACATACACTATACATACGAAATTAGAAAGAAGAACTAGAGAGAGAGATGTTTAGAGAGAGAAATAACAAAAGAAAAATGGCTACACATTAAGAGAAAACAAAATGAAAAACACCCTCTCCACATGAGGAGAAGGCTTTATATAGTAGAGTACTTGGGCTAGGCTTGGGTTTAAGTGGGCTTCCAAGGACAGGCTTGATATCTATGGGATTTAAAGCCCGTAACTAGGCCCAATTAGCTCATAGAATTGCCAGGAACATTTACTAGACTAACACAAGCTTCAGGAATCTTAATGACCATCACTTTACATAATGCCAGGTCTAACACCTTTTTAGATCTTTTCAAGGTTTTTTAGGAAGTGGTCGAAGGAACTACTAAAGATAGAGAAATCGTCCATAAATACCTCCATGCTATCCTCGATAAGTTCATGGAATATGGCTGTCATTTAGTGCTAAAAGGTAGCTGAAGCATTGCATAATCCGAAAGGCATTCATTTGTATGCGAAGATTCCATAAGGGCAGGTGAATGTGGTTTTCTCCTGATCCTTTGGAGCAATAGGAATCTAGAATTACCCTAAAAATTCGTCTAGGAAGCAGTAGTATTCGTGCCCTGCTAGGCGTTCGAGCATCTGATCGATAAACGGAAGTGAAAAGTGGTCTTTCCTAATTGTGTTATTTAATTTATGATAGTCAATACATACACACCATCCCGTGACCGTCCTTTGCGAGATGAGCTTGTTTTTCTCATTCTTTACTACGGTCATTCCTCCCTTCTTTGGAACAACCTAGACAGGACTCACCCAAGGACTGTCGGAGATGGGGTAGATTAATCCTGCATCAAGGAGCTTTATGATTTCCTTCTTTACTACCTCCTTGATGTTCGGGTTTACTCGTCTTTAAGGTTGGACACTTGGTTTGAACTCGTCTTCCATGAGAATTTTATGAGTACAGAAGGATGAGTCGATCCCTTTTATGTCTGCGAGTCTCTAGGCGATTCCCCTTTATGATTGTTTATAACCTCAAGAAACTTGGCTTTCTCGATGGTAGATAATGCGGAGGAGATGACTATTGGGAGTTGGTTGTTTTCTTAGAGGAAAGCGTACTCAAGGTGTTCGGGTAATTCCTTCAGCTCTAGTTTGGGTGGTTTAATGCTTGAGGGTTTCAACCGGTTCTCCAGGGCCTTCCACTCAAGTGGCTCGACCGGCTATGTCTTAGGGTAGAATGAAACTGCTTGCACTTTGTTGGAATCTTCCTCTTCTTCTACTTCAGTCTGTTTTCCGTTGTGATCAACCGTGTCAACCCATTGTTCTTGGACAAGCTTAATGGTGTGATCGACGCAATACAAATAATTGTCTCGGGAGTGTTTGGATTTCATGGATTTCCTAATGTTGAAGGTGACGGTTTAACTTCCGACTCTCAGACTTAACTTTCCCTTGTGAACGTCAATTACAGCCCTTACTGTGGCGAGGAAGGGCCATCCCAAAATGATCGAGACTTGCTCGTCTTCGTCCATTTCGAAAACTACGAAATCAACTAGAAATATGAACTTACTTACTTTTACCAATAGATTCTCGCAGACCCTGATGGGGTATTTGATAGATCAATCAGCTAGTTGAATACTTATTCTGGTTGGTTTTAGTTTAGAAATCTCTAATCGTTAGAAGAGAGAGTTGTGGCATAAGATTGATACTTGCTCCTAGATCATCCAAGGCATTCTTTACTAGTAGAGGCCCGATAAGACATGGCAGTGTGAAGCTTCCGGGGTCTCCTTCTTTTTGGGGCAGACTCCTTTTGATATAACAGAACATTCCTCACTAAGTTTTACCGAGGAGGCCGCTTTTTCAAGTTTTTCCTTATGTGAAAGGAGATCCTTTAAGACCTTGGCTCCCTTTGGCATGTGGATCATTGCTTCTAGAAATCGTAGATTGATATGAATCTATTTAAAGACTGAGAGAAGCCGCTCATCTTCGTCATCCTTTTTCTGCTTCTTCACTCTGGATGGAAATGGCATATTTGATGACTTAGAGGGTTGGTAAAAAATGGATGGCCAGGGGGCAGGCTCTTCATTATGTATAATGCTTGGCTTTGCACCTTTAGGTCCTTCCTTTTTGGCTGCTCCTTCAGTGTGGTTGGCAGGTGTTGGTTTTAAAGTGGTCGGGAAAGGGGGGTCTCGAGTGCTAACTCCTGATCTAGTTGTTTTGGCAAAAGTTGGTGCTTCAGGTTTAGGAGTTTTGCTTTTCCCGATTACGGAGAGGATTTGGTAGAATTGTTCATGCATTTCCTTACAGTGCTGGTCAAGCATCTCTCCTATCCCCTTTATGTAGGAATTCTTTTCGAGCATAAAGTTGGCGAGCTCATCTTCAAACTTACTTGTAACAACCCATTCAGGACCATCTTATCCTTTTTCTTTACATTTTCTATTCCTTAATGGTGGGGTATCGTCATTTTGATAGAACCTCAGAAGGGAAGGATCATCGTAGATGTCTCCCCTAGACAAGTATACCTGCTCGACTGGGTTATTTTGCTTGCATTCATCTGCCTCGTGGGATCCTCCGCAGTAGACATAAATTAGGTAGGGGTTTTTCAACCCAACCTCTTGAGTAGGTGTTTTGAGGTAGGAGATTTGGTTGCAGGCCCTTTTTAGACGCCTTGAATGTAGGTTGCATTGCCTTCGAAATGGAAGAAACGTTCATGGATGGTAACATGTCGTCCCACAGATCGTCTTGGTATTGGATGTATTCTTCAATTTGGTTCCACCCCTCCTCTTCGGTGAGAGAGTTGAATCGGAATTGAGAAAATTAATCGAGTTTCATACGGTGGTCCGGAGATAAATTATCGTGAAAGATTTGTACCATAAGCCATTTTTGTATCCCATGATGGGGGACTTGTTTGATCAGGTTCTGGAAATAGATCCAGGCGCTTTTGATGGATTCGTCGGTCCCTTGTCTGAATCGGAGGATCATATCTCTTAGGGACGAGGTACGTCCCACTAGAAAGAAATAATCACAGATTGCGATACCAGTTGATCCCATGTCATAATTTGGGTGGAGGGTATTTTTTCAAATGATGCTGTTGCTTTCCCTTTTAGGGAGAAGTGAAAGAAACGCAGTCTAGATGTATTTCTTATTGCTCTGTCAGCTTGTATGTTATCAACGATACTTAAGTAGTGTTTGATATGACGGAGCGGGTCCTCGCTTCTTAATCTTTGGAACGTGCATGTTCCTTGAATTAGTAGGATGTCACGTGAGTCGACGATTCTCCCTGTCTGTTCAGCTGGGAGGATGATTAGGTTGTGGAAACCGGAGGAATTGGGGTGAGAATGTTCATGTAAGGTTTTGGGAGGGGTTGGCGGTTTGGTTCCAGTGTTGTTGGAAGAGGATGCTTCATCAAATAGGTTTCTTCCGGCTATAGCTACAGATTCGTTTTGTTGTAGATGCCAGGCGACTCTCTTAAGCCTTCGAAATTATCTTTCGGGTTCGTCGAGGGGTTTTGTTAACCTCTTAACGGTGCTACGTGTCATGGTGACAGTTTTACAAAACAGATAATACAAAGAAAAGATAGACTACAAGAAAGCTATATACGGAATCAAATTCTCATTTGAATGGATTCAAGTGAGTAGAACTAAGTTAATCTATGATTGAAACCTAACTATTCCCCATGCAGCGATGCCAAAAACTTGATGTGAGGGTTGCGAAGACTTCACAGGAAGTTTTACAATCCCCTAGGCAGTGTATCTAATCGTTGCAGTGTAGTATAAGAAAGACTCGGGGGTTGTTATCGTTCTCTAGGGGAATAGGTTGGGAAGGCTTGATCACGGTCTTACAGAATTCTAGGGGTTGAGAGAAGATTATTTTTGTATTTTTATATTTATAAGAAAGGAAGTAATTCTATGGTTTGAGAGGTTGGTTTGTTTAACTAATTACTAAACTAATAAATATCAAATCTTTTGGTGATAACTTTATAATAAG
>BQNB010130016.1:0-19013 GCA_026074375.1 Tanacetum coccineum | reverse complement strand
AACTTTAACAAAAGCACTATGGTCTGAAATCCACTAATAAGCTCTTGAAGAGCTTATTTCTAAACTGTTACAGAAAGGAGGGCCTATCCCTTGGTTTTAGAAAATAAGCTATAAAAAACTCAAAACTAGATCAAAATGAAAAAGGAAAGGAGTTCCAAAGAGCTTATGATATGCTTGATCTATAAATGAAAAGAAATTAAAGCTTAAACTACTTTATTGCTACTAAAATCGATCATGAAATAAGCAAACTCAGGAAATAAGCAAAGTAACACAAACTCCAAGTAAGCTAGAAAACTTAATAAGCTAAACTAGACTCTGAAACTTAAAGGACTTATCAAACTACTTATTATTCATCTAAATAAGCTATAAAATCTAGACTTAAAAGCTGAATTAACAAATTTAGACTTTACTTAAGTTCCTACTGTTTTTGGAATTTTCAGGTTTTTATTACTTTTGACAGCTAAGTTAAACTAAGTAAATAAGCTAGAAATTGCAAATTAAGACTTAAACCGTATTAAGCTATATTAAAACTTAAATCCTACTGAATTTAATAAGCTAAATCTTAAAATTACTTATCTAAATTAAGCTAAGAACACAGCAGTACTAACTGAGGTTAGTACTGCTAGTGTAAAAGTTC
Organism: Tanacetum coccineum; assembly: GCA_026074375.1. Classification (NCBI taxonomy): domain Eukaryota; kingdom Viridiplantae; phylum Streptophyta; class Magnoliopsida; order Asterales; family Asteraceae; genus Tanacetum; species Tanacetum coccineum. Next base: position 18,376 of record BQNB010130016.1, on the reverse strand, counting down.
AGCAGTACTTTCAAGTGAAAGTACTGCTAATGTAATTTGACTCTTGAAAACAAAATAAGCAATGAAATAAGCTAAATAATGAAAACTAAAACTAAATTCTTAATAAGCTAAAACTAAACTTAATCCTACTGAAATTCTAAGCTAACAGTACTAACTTATGGTTAGTACTGGTAGTGTAAAGGCTCAGCAGTACTAACTGAGGTTAGTACTGCTAGTGCAAAATCAAGAGTGCACTTAAACCAAACACCCCTTTTTGACTATGACAGATTTGAGAATAACTTTTTAAGAGAAATCTAATGAACAAAAACTAAATACCAGATAAAAATTAGCTTAAAACAAACTTAACAATCATGATTAAACAACTGAATAAGCAAAATTCTAAGATCTTAACTAATTAAACTAATGTTTTTGGATTTTATGAGTATTTATGACAGAAATTAATAACTAATGATCTATAACTATTTAAGCAAAAACAGATAAGGACAAACAACTAATAAGCAATATAAGAGATATTTAAACACTAATAAGCAAAGAGAATAAGCAAATAAGCAATATTAAGCATATAAGCAATAACTAAGCAATTAAACTGAAATTAGAGAAGAATGAAAAGAGAAACTTACTTAATCCTTTAGCTAAACAAAAGGAACCAATTAAGGCAGCTACAAGCTCCTTAGCTTATTAATAAGCTAAGGTATAAGTCCTTGGGATCTCTTCCAAGTTAAGATCCCCTTCCAAAAAGCTCTAATCCAATTAGATCCATAATAGATTTAACTGATTTAAGGTTTAAGTAAGATTAATTCTGAATTCAAACAGCTCTATTTCAGCTTATAGACTGAAAGAGCTTTAAATGAGCTTATTAGCTTATTGAGATAATATGACTTAAAATGAGGCTTTTGAAAACGAGATTTAGAATACTAAACACTGAATTTCATTAATTGAAAATTGAATTACATTACTAGAAAAGGAGATTACAAAAGCATTTAAGTACAATTACGAAATTAAGCTAAAATTTACTAAAAAGAAAGATAAAAAAAAATAGACTCCTAATGTGTGTGAGAATGAGGCCTATTTATAGTGCCAAGCTGAATCTTCTAGGCCCTTTTCCCTTGCTCTCCAATCCTTCAATCTCTGCCATTCATTGCTTTAATCATTTGAGGGCTATTGTAAGCCGTTGGATTGATTTGTGGACAACTGAGGATTGCCAGGCTGGCATTCTTTGATGTGACGTTTGTGCTACTTATGTGAGTAGATTAGCACAAAAACCCACTTAAATTTGTGCTTTCTTCTCTTGTACATGATCCTCTCTTATGCGTCTTGGCCAATAGGAGCTTGATTTGACTGATTTGTCCATGACATCTTGATATAGACCGCTTGAATAGACGTTTTTGACCCTCAATTTCTATTTGCCCTCTCTTTTACCTATGCTGGTGAAATGGAGAAGACGGGTGAATAGTAAATGGGTTTCCCGCCTATTTTTGGACAGTTAAAACTGTTGAGCTTTGGTGATTTTGCAATTTTGGTCCTTCTCTTTCTTTCCTCTTTTTCTAGTTATAAATAACTTTTAGAAATTGCAAGATTGGCCCTTGTGGATGTTGCAAAAGAGGAAATGGCTAGGGATTTAGCTTCGGCTTTGAACTCTTCTGATTCTCGTGTCCGCGTTTGCTTGCTTTTGACTGTTTTCTTGTGATTTTTGACTTATCCGTACCTGCATACACAAAACACAAATACAAGCATATTTTTGCCATTTTTGGTCTGTTTTGGGTTTATTTGGGTTATTTTAGGTACAAACGGATATGTGTATTTTACACTTATCATGCTTCTTTGTCAAAAGCTCTTTCTTTTTACTTTTAAAACCATAACTAGCAACATTTCTAATCTTGTACGTGGTTTCGGTAGTAGTAAAATAGCTTTTTGTGGCAAACGAATCTGTGGCTTATTGTGGGTTATAAACAACTTGTTTTAAGTTTTTTATAGCTTATTTGGTCGCGAGCTTATTTTACTAGTTTACTAGTTTTTTTTACTTGGTTTAATCAAAAAGCTCAAAACTTTCATTCTCAAAACAATTTAGCTTATTAAGGTTAGACATTTTTGTGGTTTAGTCTTTTGTAAACTGCTTATTTTCTAGCTTATTTGGGTTTTTTGTGGGTTTCTTTCTTGTTCACGTGTCTAACACAAAGCAACAAAAAGGACAAAAAAAACCGCTCCTATAAACATGGATATGTGTTTGTTTGTTTGAGGATAAGACAAAAATATGGGTTTAAGGATGAAGTTTGTTTCCTGTTAGATTATGGTTTCATTAGATATTCCTTGACTATCGTTGTAACCCTGGGTTTTGTAGGTATTTAAGGTGGTTTGGATTTGCTTGGACCTCATTATTTGATTTACCATTTCAATATGGGATCAATCGGGTACTAGGGAGGAGTTTACACTCCATCCCTAGTGTAGGAACTAACCGGTCTCCGCCCTTATCATTTAATATACTTAAAAAGCACAGGAACTCTTTTAGAGGGGGTTAATAATCTGTATAGGTTATTAGATAAGTTTTGGAAATCGTTGGGATTAATCACTGCAACCTGGATAACCTACCTCCTATACGATTTGGACTGATTCGGAATCGCATAGAGTATAGGATAGACTAAATATACCTATTCAAGTCTATCGACCTTAGAAACCACTAATGAAACCATAGTTTAACAGTGCACAGGAAAACGTATTCATAACTGTAGTAATGAAGTAACTAGGTTAGCACGTTTTCTCTCTTGATATCTCCAACTCCTTTAATTTCAATATTTACTTTTATTGTTATTTTAAATCAAAAATTAGTTTTAAAACGTGACATTTCAAATTAAAACTAATTGCAACTTAGCTCTTAGGACGACCTCGAATTTACCATTCTGTACTACCCACGATCGGGTTCTCTGCCCGTTAGTGCGTTGTCAGGTAGATCGAGTTTTATAAATTTAAAACTTGAGTAAAAATGTATTTAAAAGAAAATACACATCAGGCATCCACTATGATGGTTTATAAAAAGGTTTATAAAATTATGAAGAGGTCTAAAAATTTGTAAACCATAGTGAACATCTATTTCAAGCTTATGTGGCATGAAGAGGTCTAGAATATTATACCTTTTCATAATTTAATGCACTTGAATTATGTGAGATGTTTATAAAACTTGAAAAGGTTTATACATAGTGGAGAGAGGCTTATAAAACTAAAAGGTTTATAAATTAATGTCATAACACAATTATAAACCTTTAAAAAGGTTTACCATAGTAGATGCTCTAAGTGTTCACATTTTTATTTTGGGTAGTCTCATAATAAGTGTCCACTTCATACGTCAACACGTTAAAAGAGATTTTAGTGAGTGAAGATGAAACTTTATTGGTGAAAAGTGTAATTAGTGGGAATTTTTTGTGCATTTTAAAAGTGGACATTTGGTATCGGACGGTGAGAGTATAATTTAGTCTACAAACTTTGTTCAATCTCACTTACTCCACACCCTATAGAAAAATCGTTGCACATAAATCGACGCTACTATACACCGTCGATATTATGCGCCAACAATCGTCTAATACTAAAAAATAAAACTTGGCTTCATTAGTCGTCTAAATTAAAAATTCCTAAAAAGTCTTATTCCCGCTATGCCTATTATATCGATTGCTAGAAGGTTAGCCAGAAGCAAGCAAAACAAGGTCGCTTTAGTTCGTAAACAAGGCGTATTCCATACTTTACTTATGAGCTTGTGTAATACTCACCCATGTCTTTTCTCTGAAATGGGCACACACTAAATGAGCTCATGAAGCGATTTGGGAGCAAAGTAGTTGCTTCTCCCCTACTATATGCATTACACATGTGATTTTGTAATGTGCAAATCACTTTATGTAGTATGCATATCATCTCCCTTGTCTTAGTGGTGTCTCGTGTTGTGTGAGATGCTACCCAATCAAAGTATTGTGAGATCAAGTTATGCTTACGACATCTGAGATAGATTTATGATGTATACTCGAGTTCAAGCTCAAACCAAGCCTAAATACGCATAAAAAACATAAATATACGGCACACATATGTATATTTTCACCCATACACGAGCTTGAGCATGCTTAACAAGTTAATCAAGCTTTATTTCATTTAAATCACCATAAATTCGAGGGGAGCTTTGAGCAAAGCCCGAACTTCTATTGAGTCATGAGCTAAGATCAAGTGAAAATATAAAACTCGAACCAATCCCGGCTCCCAATCAGTGTCCTACTTTTAGTTAAAAATGGTTTTTTATTTTGAGTTTACAAGAGGGGTGTTCAAAAAATCCGATAAACCGACAAACCGAGCCGAACCACTCAGTCCGATACTGTAAAAAGTTGAAACCGAAGAAGCCAAAATCGAAAAAAACCTGCTTACCACGATTCAGTTTTTATTTTTAGATATTCACAATTAACCGAACCGAACCGAATCGTGTAATAATATACATGAAGATTTTTAACTAAATATTATAAATAACTTTAGATGATTTGATTATATTATTACACTACTTTTATTGTATAATAGTGTTTTTGTTGTTAATCTAAACATTCGCTAAACATCTATGTCTTAAAATTGTTTAATGTGGTCGTAATTTATATGTGCTGAACAAATATTTTTTGTTAATCTATTATAGGGGTGAGCATCGGGTCAAACCCGGACCAGACTGAAAAAACCGGACCGGACCGAGACCGTTTTAGCCCAAAACCACAGACCGAGGACCGGACCGAATATGTTCGGTCCGGTCCGGTCCGAGAAGGCATTATTGGTCGGTTGTACGTAAGATCGGACCGGACTGAGGACCGAAAATGAGGTAAAGTGTGGACCGAGGACCAGACCGAAATTGGTTCGGTCCGGTTTCTCGGTTCAGTTCGGTCCGCGGTCCGATATGCTCACCCCTAATCTGTTATGTATGCTTATTTGATTGCAATTGTTGTGACCGGATAACTTTAATATGACTTTAATCTATTCAATGTTATTTGATTTAAGTATAAATGACATTTTAAGTTCTAGTACATGTTATCGTTCATACGTTAAACTCGATTAAACGTAAACAAATAGTTAACCGTGACTTGAATCGCGGGTAACCGCTCATTTCAAGTACATGTGTGTCCGGTTACTCGCCTAATACGATTCGTTTCGATAGTAAAATGAATTACCCGCTCTGCGACAAATAACATAAATTTTCCAATTAACCGAATCGATCCGCCTCATAAGCACCTAGTTTAGAGCTACGTTTAGATAAAAGGAGTTGATTGGCACACTCTTATTTTTGATCCATACACTCAAATGTACAAACTGACAAAACATTATTCAATAAATGTATAACCGGTTAAAGCGCAAAATAGAATGTATGAATAAAAATAAAATTGTGCAAATGATTAGCTTTATCGAAAAGTAAATGGGTGTATTTGACCTTATTTTAGTTAAAAAAAAAATAAAAAATATTTATACTTTCGTATTTTATTTTGAGTTAACAGCTAACCCAAAGAACACCTCCATTGATGAGCACACCGAATCCATTAATCTGATCTATAATCAATTTATAGGGTTTTGGAGAATAAAATATGACAAGGGTATTAAGGAGTTGCATTCAGTCATTACTAAAACTGGTGAATTCATTCATGGGAATGTTTGGTATGGCTATCATTATTTATTCTATTTGGATGATCAGAGCTTGGTTTAGACAACTTGATGATTCTTCTGATTATCCTGCTCCTTGGTTTGTAATTTTTTTTTTTTTTATAGTAGCTGTTAGTTGGTTTTTTTAAGTGGTGAAAATGTGAATGTAGAGGACTTAATAAGTAAATTAAGGTTGGAATTTGTTGCTAGTATGTGGGTTATGGTTTTCTTGGAGTAAAGGTTTGAACATGATTGTTGAATGTAAGTGATGTATCTAGTAGTTACTTAGGGAGTGTTTGGGATTGCGTTTTCAAATCAGATTATGCGTCTGCACAAAAGCCTTTTCAAAACTGTGTTTTGTCTCTTAAGAAACGCTGTCTCATAAACCCTCTTAATTTTTTTGTGGTCTAATCAGGGGCGTCTTATGTTCCATCCAATCAAAACTTTTGATATACATTTATATGAGTTTATTTATCAGTAATTTGTAGTTAACTTTCAATATTTTTTTAAGGGAATGATGCAAGTGATATGGTAAAATCAAGTAATCATTTAATCTGTTTTTGCATTATTAATTTCAAAGAGGCATGCTTGCAAAGCTTTAGCATTATTAATTTCAAAGAGGCTTCATGGGGTCTCTCCAGAGTGCTTGTTGGATTTGTGCTTTTATAAAGTTCCGTGATTCAAGTACTTTTCATATGTCCAGTAGTCCAATGCCCTTTTGTGAAATTCCAAATCTAATTATGTAACTTGCTAAAATTTTATTTTGACGCATTTTAGAAGATAAGCAGTCACATATGCACTTAAGCTGACTTAATTAGTTGATTATCATCTCTTTGTTTGGAATTACAAAGAATTTATGAAACAGACAGAAACAGTAGAATGGAAGTAGGGTATTAGTGCTTTTTCTCAAGACAGTGTGTAGAATTAAACTTCATTTTCTGTTTTAATTTATTGGTTTTTGGAACCATCAGATGTGTAAAGCTATACATATACTCAGTTTATACGCCATCTGTCTTAATCAGCTTTTGTTTTGGGCAATGCAGGTTCATGTACACTATGCTTGGACTTGGTGCAACCTTGTGCGTGATCACATGCTCAGGTCATATCGCTGCAGAGACCGCAAATGGTTTCTGTCTATATTGTGTATCCTCAGTTTGACATTAGTTGGAAATTCTAAAGTTATTCAATAGGCATATACTACCTCAAGATCCTCAGGGGTCATTACTCTGCAAGTATCTGATCATGATGCAATAGTTGTATGGATATAGGATTAATAAGGGGGTTTGTTCTTTCAAAAATACCAATCTGAACTTTCTCTTGAAAACGTAGTAACTTATGACAAATTTTCAAATTCGCACTGAACATATAAAGAAACAAGACACTAAGAATGCATCTATCACCGTTACTTAACGTAGTTTGTTCTTACGTGGTAGTTTATAGCAGTTTTTGACTTTGAATGGAGTCGGTTACGATGTATACTCATTTCTGTATTCAATAAATGTAAGCTGAAATCGTTTAATTTGCACAGTTCAGCTATGTTGATATTGGTGGTGTTTGGATGTGTGTTTAACCTAAATATTGCGATCTGTATTTTAAACTGGTAATTGTGATTTGATGTCATTGTAACCAGCTTTCAATGTTTGGGTACTATTTAAATTCTGATTTCCAAGTTTTTTAGCGCTAAAGGAATCGTATTTGGATAATCTGATAAGAAGTTGCTGTAAGATTTTTTTTTTTTTAAAATAATTGTTACAGTTACCTAATTACTGCTTGCTTAAAGAAACTGATTATCTAATACAATCGTACCTGCCTTACATTGTGAATGTGTATATGTACATGCAAACATACATCATTTATGGGGTATTTATTGATAAAGTAGAAATGACTATACGATTGAGTGACTTAACATAAATGTAGTACCTAGTCTTTGTCATTTTGCTCTTAATGCTGGAAGGTGCAGTCACAATGGACGTATTTCTAAACAGCAACTGGGAAGAGGTACTTGTTAAAAATGAAGTGTTACAATCGTTTCTTGATATATTTTTTTCTTTCAGTCTTTCCTTTTTTTTTTCGTGCTAAACTATCCTTTTTTAGTGCATATTATTATAATCTAGCTTCCATTGTATCAGGACTTCCCAACAGACCCGAGCGGGAACTTTAATGAGTTTAAGGATTTTATCAAGGAGAACTTTGAAATATGCAAATGGGTTGGCTTGTCTGTTGTTTCTGTTCAGGTACACGTATCTCTCTCACACACACTCATTTGTTCTATATAACTAACTCTTTAAGCTCTGTGGGGGTTACACGATACCCCTGATGCCTATGACCACTTTATCTGCATGCTCTTATATTACAACACATCTATATCTTTCTTTACGTCCTTGTGTACTATTTGCCCGGTTTACTAAAATACCTTTTGGAACTTTCACATGTCTCCTTATCTTGTAGTACATGCGCTTTATGTACAGCAAAGGAGCAGTTGTGTTTGTTAATTTAAAAAAGACCTTCAGGCCCTTAACTCAAATAGTTGTTTTTCTGATGAAGTGATGATCGATCAAGGAAAATCTTTATTGACTGAATTCAATAAATGTACAAAATTTTACATGTTGTGCCAAGACTCTGTTAAAATTTAAAGAGAGTGAATTTGATTGATTTCCGATTGTAGTTAAATGAAGTTGATAAAAGAAAATACAAATGGAATACAAAATCCCGCTGCTCCCAAAAGGCAGCTGTACCATCTAACGATGCTTCATAATGGCCTTCTTTAATAATCAAATCAACATACTAAAGCATATCTCATCAAATATTGTTTAGAGATATATGAATATAGATATCATATTTATGGATCAAATTACTTTCATTGGCTATATTGATTATCGAAATATTATTGTCGAGTATTTTACTGGTCAATCCTAAATATTACGAGTACTACTCTTACAGAGGTTTCTATCTGGATGCAGGGGTTTTCTGTATTTTTGGCTCTCATTCTTAAAGCTCTAGGGCCGCATCAAGAAAGACACTATGATAGTGATGACGAATATACTATAGAAGAAGTTCCATTGTTGAGGAATTATGTGAATCAACCCCCTTATGTTGTTGCTGGCGTCTATGGAACAAGATAGAAAGGTAAGGCAAGGTAACACCCAATACCGTCTTCTACAGGTTATGGGTCCCAATACCGTCTTCCACGGTGTATGGGAGAGGTTGAGATGTAGACAGCCATACCCCTACCTAAGGTAGAGAGGCTGCTTCCGGATCTACCGAAGTTAGAAATGGAACAAGATGATTCTTGGAATTTAGGTAGATATTCGATACTAAAAGTGACGTGCCGTTGTGCTATCATAGCATCATGCATACATAGTTTCGCTCGCACATATTTTCATTAGTCATATGTTCTGAATATTGAATAAATACTTCAAATTTTCATAAATTATCAAAATTATAGGTTTCTATATAGGTCAAAATGGGTTGGGTCGTTTTACAAGTGATGATGATAGGCTTGGAAACACTTTTGAAGGTTTTCATTCAGGTTTAAACTTATGATTGCCTGTATTTATTTGCAGGGAACAGGTGAAGATATAGGACCCTTCCCTGGCAACATTATGTGGGAGCTGTGGTACCAAGACAACTTTCGATCTCTGATATCTGGCAGTACACCCAAGCAAGCGAAACAAGGAACTATGTTCAGTTTTGGGAAGGTTATATAGAATTTTATTCAAACTTGTTTACTGTAAATTCCTGTTAAATACCCAACTTTGTTGCTGCATAGAAAACTAAATGCAGGTTACAAATGTGAATCTTTTACTTTATGCACATATTAGCGGTGTTATCCTTTGTTTCTTTGACATGTTAGAAGTAATTCTGCGTTTATTTGGTTTGTGAAATCCGTGTGTCCGATTTATGCATGGTGTGTATTTCTGTAGACGTAAAGTGATGCCATAAATCCATTTATATTGTACCTTTCACAGTTTTGACCTTCCTTCTGTCTCCATTACTCTTGGTCATGGTCCTAACTCTTAGAGATTTCTGCGGTAGTGAGCATTTTTTGCCATCTCTACACATGGCTGTCGAACTATGCTGAAATGTATCTATACTGTGATGTGGCAAGCCTCGTTTGTGGGTGCCTCACGACTTGTCATATCAAATGTAGTAAGTTATAGGTGGCAATATGGTTGGGGGCGGTCAGGTTAGAGAATAGGCTAAAACGTGTCCGTGTTGAAATGGGTCAAGGTCAAAACAATTTACGTACAATTTAGGTTGAGTTATGCTAAGAGAGCTAGGTGCAATGGTGCCTCGTAAGTTTTATAGGCACCGCAACCTAAGCATCTACCCACTCACACCACTATATAACATAAACACCCTCCCATATACGGAGTAATATTTCTTATAACACACCACAAAAAATACTCTAAAAAAGGAAAACGCCCGTTGTTGGGCTTGCATTTGCCCGGATAACGCGCCTATAGCGTCAAAGAGGGTGCAGTTTACGGCGCCATAAGTGCCAAAATTGCCCTATGGTGTGCCAAATGTGCACACCGTGCACCGCTAACAACTTGCATATAAAATTTCACATTCTTGTTTTGTAGATAGGGTTAAAGCCGTACAATACCAATGAACTTTTAAAAATTTATCGATTTGGTACGTGAACTATTTTATTTACCTTTTAATGTAACGTACTTTCAGTTTTATGTCGATTTGCCCATAGTTTAACTGGTTACCGGATAAAAACTTTCAAAACCGGCTAACGTCCTACGTGTAATATTAAAAGTGTAAAATATAAAATTACGTGGAATATAATCCCTATATTAATACCACTTGTTTTTCCCCAATTCATTTCAAACCCTAACCCGATCTAATTCCCCCATAATCACCTATCAACCCTAGCCCTAATTTTCATATGATTGAAACCGTAACTCTAATTAAACCATCAATATGCGTATATCTGTCACTTTCCATCACGATGGTATTTTCATCCCATCACCTCTCATGTATAAAGAAGGAGATGCTTCTACAATTCGTGATATTGAATTCGAAGGGATAACACTTATTGGGTTGCTGAAGAAACTCAAAGGAGCATGTCAATTCCCCATCAAAGGTATATACTTTCTTATTCCTGGTAAAGAACTTAATAATGGTTTAGTGGGGATTAAAGATGATTCTAACCTAGCTGAGTGTATTGCCCTAGCCTTTAAGAATGAAAAATTAATTGAAATCTATTTGGAACATCATGGGTATGATTTAAGTCATTGGGTACAAACTGAAATTGACGATGATGAGGTTTCAGATGTTGGTGAGATGGAAGACATAACTCCATATGGTCCTTGTGATTTTGTAGGAGAGGATGATGTAGTTATTCCTAATAGGACCATTAATGACTCCTTTTTAAATAAATTATGTAATGGAACTTTTATAAGTGATCAAACTGACATACCTACAAAGGAAAAAAAGAAACCTGGAAGAAAGAAGACTGGTGATGCAGGACCAAGTACTGCAGCTGGTAGTGCAACTGCTGTGGATGAAAGTGGTCCAACTGGTGTAGATGAAAGTGGACAGACTGTTGTAGATGAAAGTGGTGTTGAGGTATGGTTCAGCTTGGTGTTCACTTCTTATTATGCAGTTAATATGATGAATGATAAATTTGTTTGATTTTGCAGGTACAAATGGAAGCTACTGTCACAGAAGATCCAATACAAGAATTTGAGAATGAAATTCCTACCCAGACAAGCAGAACAAGCATGAAGGAAGTTGTTGAAGCTTCCATTGCAGCTGGTACTTTAAAGCTTGCAGGTGTGAAGAGAAGGAGCAAATCAGAGAGAATAGCAAATAGAGCCAAGGCATTCAAATTTGAAAAGGATAGTGCAGGTTCAAGTGCTAATAAAGCATGGGATGTTGATGAGGTTCTTGCAGAACCATGAAGGACGTTGTATTTTAAGTTTATGTAGGTTCAGCTTGGTACTTTTATTTGCACTAAACTATGTGTTGGTAGGAGTATTTTGAACTAAACTATGTGTTGGTATTAGTATTGTATTGTCTTGGATAGTGTAGTGTGACTTTATGTCCACAAATTTTCAATGGAATGCAGTAAACAATCCAAGATTCATGTGACTCTTTCTAATTGTCAGTGTTTATTCATTTGCAAACTGCATTATTATGGTCCATAGTATTGCAGACACGACTAAACAATGTATATAGTGTAAAGATAACACTAGTTTAACATTTGCAGCATAAACAACAATATTTTCATTACAACAACAAAACAAAAACTAGACTTGCTTTGATCACAGTCATTACCACTACAACTTTCCTATAAAACACCAAACTAGCATGATCACAGTCATTACCACTACAACTTTCCTATAAAACACCAAACAAGACTTGCTTTCTTTCAACTCCATTTGCAGCATTAACACTTGCTTCTCCAACGTTGACTTTTCAAAGTCAAACTCCATTTGCAACTCTCTTATTTTTCCATTCAATCTGTAGTTTTCTTCTTTCAACTGTTTTTCCTTTTGAATCAACTTGTACACCTCTTGTTTATAGTAATCACTAGGTAATTCCGGATCAACCCAGTAAAAAGTCCTACATTTTGACCCCTAAATATTACAGTAACAAGATTTGTATCAATTACATTATAAAACGTGCAACATTATAAACATAAACAAATTATATAAAACTCTTACTTTATAATAATTGATGCATCCAAGAAAACGTCTTAAAGGGTGATAGATGGATCGGGTTGTTTGTTGAATAACGGGTTCTTCATGCTCACAAATAGTAGGTGGATGACGAAAGCTTCGATTAGAAGATGAAGATGACATTTTTGTGTTTTGTGATATGTTTAGGGTTAGGGTTGTCGGTGGTAAATGTGAATTGGGGGAAACTAACGTACCAAATCTATTCAGGATGTATAATGTTAGTGGGAAACCTACGTGGCATGTCCACGCAGGATTAGTTAGACTGGATCCGGTTAAACAAGTTTGACTGTGCAAATCGACACAAAACCTGAAAGTACGTTACATTAAACGGTAAATAAAATAGTTCACGTATCAAATCGATAAATTTGTAAAAGTTCGTTGGTATTGTACGGCTTTAATCCATGTAGATAATATCTCAATCCTGATTCCGAAAGCAAATACTTGCAAAAATAACGTCAAAAAATTTTAGTGTCAAAATAATTTATGCACTAAAAATAGACAAGCGAAACTTTCATCACAAATTCTCAATTGTCTCATTTATGTGTTAATTTTTAGTTACACTTTAGATTTTAACTACAATATACTATAAAAAAGCAACTTTCTTTGATACGACGATACAGGTTTATACGATTATCTGTAGATTGTGTATTGAGGATAAAGGTAAGTTATGTATGGTGTATATGTATTAACCAAACGGATAAATGAAGTTACTCCACAATCCACATATGATACATAGAAGACAAAACTGTGAATTTAATCTCTTATCATGGTAAGTAAAGAGACAAAATGGCCCCTTGTGTTGTCATTTACTTTGTTTCCTTGCGCTTCAATTTTGTTTCGTGTTCCACATTAATTCTCAGGAACATAGCTTTTCTTTCTTCTGATAATACCAAGTAGCACTAATTAAGGTTAGTTACTGGAAACGCCAGGGAAATTTTGGAGTTAATACTGCTGGAGGAACTAGTTCAGCAAGTCAGGTTCATCTCCTCCAGGGTGCGATGAAGTAGTAAGCTCTTTCCTTTGCCAACAACAGACAACGATGTCCTCCACTTGATATGACATTTGCAGCAGATTGATCAAGATGACTTGGAAGAATTGGATATTAGATAGCAAGTAGCCATGTTGACTGTTAGGGTGCAGAGATTCATTCAGAAGACAGGAAGGAACTTGGATTTCAAAGGAAAACAACCTGTTACCTTTGATAAGTCAAATGTTGAATGATGCTAAACTATCACAGAAAGGGCAACTTGCCAAAGGAAATGCAAATCAGGATAGAACCAAGGGAAAAATCTTATGGTGATAATGGCAAAAGTAAAGCAACAACAAATGAACACATCACAAGCAATTGGTGGCTCAAGATGGTCTAAGTAAGGCTATAGACTGGAGCAAATGATTTTTTGGATGAACCAATTAAGTTATGCTTTAATGCCAATCTCATCCTCAAGCTCGAACAGTTCTTCTGATACTTGAGGTACGAAACTGTTCTGAAACAATGTCTTGAATCTTTAAAACACTTCAAAAGAAACTTTGATAGTGAAAGAGAAAACATAGTCAGACCAGACTAAATTCAGGGTTATGAGTTAGCCTTATAATCTCTAGAATCTAAAATTCTTAGACATGAAAAGAATGAACTGGCTTGGGGTTTTGATAACTCAAATGTTGAATGCTAAAACTATTACAGGAAAGGGCACTTTGCTAAGGAATGCAAATCAGGATAGAACCAAGGGAAAAGATCTTATGGTGATAATGGCAAAAGGAATGCAACAACAAATGAATCATCATCACAAGCATTGGTGGCTCAAGATGGCTAGGAGGCTATGACTGAGTCCAAGATATTTAATGCAACCAGTTAATATGCTTTAATGGCCAACTCCTCCTCAAGCTTATACAGTTCTTTTGATAAAGATGAACAAAACTGTTCGTTAACAATGTCCTGAATCTTTTTAAAACTCTTCAAAAGAACATTGATAGTGAAAGAGAAAACATAGCAAGCCAACTAGAAATATCAGGGTTAATGAGTTAGCCTTAATCTCTAAATCTAAAATTCTTAGACATGAAAAGAAATGAAACAGGCTATGGGGTGATAAAATAGTACAAAACTGATAGCCTTAAGTGCAGAGAATAAGCAATAGACAACCTAAAATGGAACAGAAACAAGTAGTTAAAGACATAGATTATTGAAAGTTAAGATAGAAAAATGGGAAGAATCATCCAAGGGTCTTAATAAAATACTCAACAGTCAAATGAGTGCTAATGATAAAAATGGTTTAGGATATGGCACAATAATTGGATGAAATAAGTACAAATCTGAAACAGAAAGTGTAGATTATATGAGTGTTTTTAAGAACAGATCAAGTAATAAGAAATAACACCAGCAACTGATAGTTCTCCCAAGCAGATGAGTATCAAGCTGTTCCCGCTCCTATAACAGGGAACTACCCAACCTAAGAAGCAGACAATACATTTCAGGTTTAGATGAATATGCATTAGAAAGAAAATCATTGATCAAAAACTAATACTATTAAATCTAAAACTAGTAAGGACTGTAGGTAAAAACAAATGAAGTAAACATAGAATAACCTAAGTCATTTTCCATGAATCAGTTGTTGTCTAAACCAAAGATAACATATACCAAGTCCTCATTGAGATTGGGAAAAACAACTCAGATGAAGAGGAAGATGTGTCTGCAGTAAAAATAAAGTATACCTGTTAAGAACTAATAAGACCAAACATTAGAAATCAAGTTGAAAAAATTGACAAATTGTCTCAGAAGACGGGATTGGATTTAAAAAATAAAAGCTTGCTTTGTCTGTAAAAGTTCTGACCATTTGATCAAAGATTATGATTTTTATGCCAAAAAGAGTCCAGAACCTAAGGTAAAAATTATGGTTAATACTGGTAAAAGGGTGGTCAAACTAGTATGGGATAATTCTAAAAGGGTTAAATCAACAAAAAATTACAAAATAAATTGAAATAACCCTCAAGCTAGAAGGAATTTAGTCCATCAAGAGTACTACCCAGGACAAAGGTTTAGTTAATCCTGTGTAGGGCCAATGGGAAAAAGAGCATACATATTGTTTTAGTACGCAATGTCCTATTAGTAACTGCTAGGCCTGTTTAGTACTAGTAGGAACATTTACCCCAAAAATAGCAACAAACCGTAGTTGCTATTAGACCAATTTACCCAAGAATGGACAATGTAAGACCAAGAGCCTCATATTCACCAATCAAGAGGTCTTACTACACAAAACCAGCTTTTAGACCTAAAGACTTAAAACAAATGTTAAAAAAACCTCTAGGGTTAAAATATGACTACTGCTGGGACAAGACCAGTAGTTAATACTGGTAAGGGTAAGATGGATAATGACCTTAAGAAGTCAAGGTGGGTTTGGAGGCCCAAGGGAAATTACATGGATCATGAGTCCAAAGAAAAAGGATCTTTCATACTCAAAAAGTTTGAGTATGTTGACCACCAAAAGGATAACCAAGTCTGATGGGTGACAAGGGTCCCTAAGAGATACTGATTTCTCTTACTTTTTGTGCAGGGCAATCCAGAGATCTTGTTACAGGATCATGCAGTGGTGGATAGTGGTTGCTCTAGCCATATGACTGGCAACAAAGCTTATCTTTCAGACTATGAAGATTACAATGGAGGCTTTGTGGCTTTTGGAAGTGATCCCAAAGGAGGTAAAATAACGGGTAAAGGTAAAATCAGAACTGCTAATTTAGACTTTGATGATGTTTATTTTGTAGATGAACTTAAGTTTAACCTTTTCTCTGTCTCACAAATGTGTGACAAGAAAAATAGTGTCCTTTTTACTGAGACTGAATGCCTTATCCTGTCTCCTAGCTTTAAGCTTCTTGATGAAAGTCAAGTTGTACTTAGAGCTCCTAGAAAGGATGATGTGTACAGCTTGGACTTAAAGAACATTGTTCCCTCTGGAGGTATAACTTGTTTATATGCAAATGCAACAGCAGATGAGTCTAAATTATGGCACAGGAGATTAGGTCATGTGAATTTCAAAAATATAAACAAACTTGTTAAAGGTCACCTAGTTAGAGGTTTACCTTCAAAAGTTTTTGTGAATGACCACACTTGTGTTGCCTGCAAGAAGGGTAAGCAACATAAGGCCTCCTGTAAGGCCAAGTTAGAAAGAATCATCAGAAAGCCCCTAGAATTACTTCATATGGACTTATTTGGACCTGTCTCTGTAGAAAGTATTAACAAGAAAAGGTACTGTTTGGTTGTGACTGATGATTTCAGCAGATTTAGTTGGGTATTTTTCTTAGCTACCAAGGATGAAACATCTGAAATCCTTTGTAAATTTATCATAGGCTTAGAAAACCAATTGAATCATAATGTTAAAATCATTAGATGTGATAATGGGACAGAGTTTAAGAACCATGCTATGAATGAATTCTGTGCTAAGAAAGGAATAAAAAGGGAGTTTAGTGTGGCTAGAACTCCACAGCAGAATGGTGTTGCAGAAAGGAAAAACAGGACCCTAATTGAGGCAGCTAGAACTATGTTAGCAGACTCACTTTTACCTATCCCATTTTGGGCAGAGGCAGTAAATACTGCCTGCTATGTACTGAATAGGGTATTAGTGACCAAACCTCAAAATAAGACACCTTATGAACTATTAATAGGTAACTCACCTAGTATTAGTTTTATGAGACCTTTTGGGTGCCCCTTGACCATTTTAAACACCTTAGATTCCTTGGGCAAATTTGATGGGAAATCTGATGAAGGTTATTTGCTTGGATACTCTACCACTAGTAAAGCCTTTAGAGTATACAACAAAAGGACCAAAAGGGTAGAAGAGAATCTGCACATCAATTTTCTTGAAGATCAACCAAATGTGACAGGAACTGGTCCTAATTGGATGTTTGATCTTGATTTTCTCACCAATTCAATGAACTATATTCCTGTTAGTGTAGAAAATCAGGTTAATGTGGATGCAGGTACACAAGATTCTTATGTTGCAGGTTCATCAGGAATAGATAAAGGACCTACTCAGGAATACATACTGCTTCCACTACAACCTCATAGGACAAGGATTCCAGTAGAAAATGTTGCTCCAGCTGCACATGAAAAACCTTCTGAAAGTTCTCCTAAAGACAATAATGTACAAGATTTAGAAGATGTTGCTAATAAGGAAGGACAACATTAGATGACAGAAGATGTATAAGTCTTGCATGATGACCTTGAGAAGATGATTGCTCAAGAAGTGGTTGCTATAGATCTGGATGATGCCACAAGACAAGCTTTTGAAGAAAAAAAGAGGAATATTGCATCCCAAAAGAGAGCATCTCAAACTACTAGTATTACCAAACTTAGTACTAGTGCAAATGCTGGTGAATCATCATTTGTCTATCTTGGAGGAAAAATACCTATTGATGCATCTACTCTCCCTAATGCTGATTTACCCATTGATCTAAATATGCCTGATTTGGAAGATGATTCTGATGCATTTTCAAGTGATGGCATATTCAATGGATCCTATGATGATGAGAATGTGGGTGCAATGGCTGCTTTCAACAATATGGATGACACCATTAATGTCAGTCCTATTCCCACACTCATAATTCATAAAAATCATCCAAAAGATCAAATTCTAGGAGATCCTAAGTCAACAATTCAAACAAGAGGGAAGATTCAAAAGGCTTCTTCAGCACAACAAGCATTGGTGAGGTACATCTCCAAACAGAGTAGAACTAATCATAAAGATCATTAGAATTGTTTGTTAGCATGCTTTCTCTCCCAAGAAGAACCCAAGAACATATCACAAGCCTTACAAGATGAAAGTTGGGTTGAAGCAATGCAAGAGGAATTGCTGCAGTTCAAATTACAAAAGGTTTAGATACTTGTTGATTTGCCATCTGGGAAAAAGGCAATTGGCACAAATTGGGGCTTTAAGAATAAAAGGGATGAGAGAAGTATTGTTGTGAAAAACAAATCCTGGCTTATAGCACAAGGGTTTAGACAGGAGGAAGGAATAGATTATGATGAGGTTTTTGCACTTGTTGTCAGGATAGAGGCA
>BQNB010130014.1:2395-19013 GCA_026074375.1 Tanacetum coccineum | reverse complement strand
GATGTTCAAACGAGTCATGTTTCCTTGATTACTTTCGTCACCCTGATTACTTCCGTTACCATGAACCATTAAGGTTTCATTTCCCCAGGGAATACGAACGATCTTCTCGGCACAATCAATGAGAGCGTGGTACTTTGACAACCAATCCATGCCGATTATGACGTCGAAACTACCAAGTTCTACAGGCATTAAGTTGATGTTGAATAGATAGTCTAAGAAGCTTAATGTACAACCCCGAATAATGGTGTTTATCTAGATTATTTTCCCGTCGGCTAGTTCTACATCATAGTAATGGTCTAAGGTAGTTGGTGTGATATCAATTAAGGAACTAAATGTAGTAGATACAAAACTTCTATCAGCACCGGTATCAAATAAGATAAATGCATAGCGATCGTTTAGAAGGAACGTACCCGTAACGACATTGGAATCCGGGTTTGTTCCCGCATTGACCACCACATAAACCTTTGCTGGAGCATTGCCATTTCCACGTTGATTACCATGGTTTCCATTCTTTAACTTCAGATAGTCTTTCTTGAAATGCCCCTGGACACCACACTAATAGCAAAAGACAGCATTCTGAGTTGTTCTAGAGTTTCCATGATTGTTATTATTACCATTGGGACCAGAACTCCTACAGTCACGAGCCAGATGACCGATCTTCTTGCACTTATTACACCTGGGAGCACATGGTCCTTTGTGGTGATAGTTGCATTTTGTACACAAGGGCAATGATCCTGTGCACTCCCTCTTTTCACCAGGGCCAGCAGTGTAAGCCCTCCTAATGTTCTGTCTCTTGTTTTGTTGTTGGTGCCCCTGATTGTTTCTAGCATTAAACTCTAACTTCCTCTTCTGCTCAGCTTGCTTTTCAGTAATAGTGAGGAATTTTTGATCCATCTTATCATTGGCAAACTCAATTTCTTTTTCCATCTTCTTAGGTTGATATAACATTACATTTCCCCGAATCATATCAGGAAGTCCACCAACATATTTCTCAACTTCATCTGATTCCTCGTGGAACATCCTTCCACACATCAGTGCAAGCTCTTAAAAATGCAGAGTGTAACTCGCGACATCAGTACCTTTCACTTTTAGGTTCCAGAGCTTAATTTCTAACTTCTTGATTTCACCTCTTGGGTAGTATTTGACTTGTCATCATTTTCTTCAGTGTCTTCCAATCCATAGCATAAGCAACATCTTGAGTAACAGCCTTCACGTGGGAGTTCCACCATGTTAGAGCATTTCCAAAGAAAGTGCAAGTAGCAAACTTAACTTGGTTCTCCATAGCACAGTTGTTAATGTGGAACACTGACTCCATCTTCTCGAACCATTGTGACAACACAACCACTCCTTTAGTACCCTTAAAGGTAAGGGGCTTGCAATTCAGAAAATCCTTGTACGTACACTCACGCGGAGTGTGCACAGTTCCTCTAATTCTAGTGTCAGAATTGTGGCTTCTGTCGCCCTGACCGTTAGTGCTATTTCAAAGAGTTTCATGATTAGCAAGTGCCGCATACACTCTTGCTTCGATTAACTGTTCAATAGCAGTGGCTGTCATAGGGGCAGCAGCCCTTGCAGCAGCAAAGGTTCTTCTTGGCGGCATATTGTTCTAAATCACAACAATATAAAACACGTGAGTTTTCATAAACATCACAACATGACATGGGTACAACATATATATAACAAGATCACATCACACAGTGATTACATAACATGACTGGGATCACAACACATAACAGAATTAAGATCGACATAACATAATACAACACATCATATATAACTAGAAAACACAAATAATTGTCTGATACAAGAAATGAAAATACAAGTCCTACTGCCATGCTAGCTGGGCATAAAACCCATAATACTTAGCCGGCTAACATAATGATAACTATGAATATGACCTAAAAATGTAAACCTAGGTAGAACTACCAGCGCCCTCGTAATCATCTGCATGAGTCTGATCTCCAGCCTGAAGTGCCTGAATCTGTCCCAATGCCGCTGACAACTGTCCCTGTAGTGATGAAACCTGTGCAATCATTGTCGTCATCAGTGACTCCTGTGAGGAAATACGGTAATCCTGCATCTGGGTACGAGTCTTATATGCTTGCAGTTCATAGTGAACTGCTAAACTCACTCCCACTAAATGTGCCCAAGCCTCTCGAGAAACTAGAGCCTTCTAATCCAACAGTCGTGTAGTCTCATAGTGAAACTGTCTATTCTCGGTTAATACATCAACTCTCTAAGATAACTGAGTCTGTCTGTCCTGACCATCCTCGATCACAGCATAAATATCCTGAGTGTCCTGCTCCTGCACCGCAGCAAGCTCGGTCACTCTAGCATTGACCCCCTCGAGGGTCATCGATGCTACCTCCTTAACAGCCTCTGCCGGGTCTACCTAAACATCCCTAATACCATAGCCGACCTCCTCGGCTCTCTAACGTCTGATCTCGGCATCCATAGTGCCGATGAACCCATAATATGCTCTATGACCTCTAGTAGGTCTAGGAGTAGCAGTCAAACTCTCCCCCACCTTATTCTTTGATGTAGGAGTAGTCAGACATAACCTCTTACGAGGTGGTAACTTGGCCTCAGGAGTATCCTCTTTACGGTCGACTGGTGGTAGTATGGATAGTGAGGCTGGTAGTGGTGGTAGTGGAGATGATGGTAACGGTAATGATGTGGGTACAGGTGGTGGTAAATATAGTGATGATGGTGGAGGTGGTAGTGGTGGTGAAGGAATCTGAGGTAGTGGAGATGACCAAGGTGATAGTAGAGATGGTGATGGAATAGGAAAGGCAAGAAGTCTCTCGACCTTCGCCTCTGATGACAACAATATAGGTGTTTGGGGTCTGACGGACATCCTAGCCGTGTGCCGTCTAGGTGATGGTACATGTGTAGGTGCAGCCTCATCAGTCTCAAATGCCTCTGTGTCCCCCGCTAAGGGAACAGGGTCGACAATGGGTATAGCAGAAGAGTCGACCGGAGCTAGGTGCTCCTCCTCCTCGTCATCATCCTCGTCCTCAATGGGATCCTCATCCTCATCATCAGTATCATCATCATCGTCGTCATCATCGGAGGGCTCATCATCACCATCTCCTTCATCAGCAGGATAGTCAGTATGATCCTCCTCGAGGTCCTCCTCCAGATAGGAGTCTGCCATATAGCCTGGTGACAAGGCGGTAGGTGAGGCATCAGTAGGTAGATACTGGTCCTCCAAGGGTGCCTTAGCATTAGATGGAACTAAGTACTCGGGGTACTCAGGCTCAGGTACGTATGGTACCTCGACAGGTGAAGGTGGGTGCTCATGTCCTGGCATGTAGTCCGGATATGGCGGGGTTACCTGCTGCATAGGGAGTCCATTGTATCCGTATAAGATGACTCGTGGAGAACCTCCATCAGACAACTCCTCATTAGCTCCCCAAAAGACTCTTCCTGGCTCAGAATCAGTGTAGACGGATGTGTAGGTGACTGTGGATGAAGAAGACATGACAGAATCAGTAACACTCAAACCAAGTTTACATTAGTACATATATAAGACCCATAATAACATACTTAATATATTATAAACACGTATGTAAATCATGCAGTATCTAGTCTACCCAACTAATGCAACAAGTAATGTATGAATGAATGTCCCATGAAAATCCCTTTGTATGATGTAATGTTTGAAAATGGTTATAGTCCAAGTAAAAACATTTGACCTGGTTCTCTATAACCTTGGCTCTGATACCAATCTGTAACACCTCCCAAATCTGGGTTGCAGCAAAATATTGAATATCTAAGGGCGTTACTTCATATATCAATAGCACAAGATATGAGAACGACCACTAAACATGTCGTTTAAAAAAAGATGCATTGGATTAAACAAAATACTTGTTCATTACATTAGCTCATAGCTTCAAATTGTTCAACAATATAAGTAAAGATTTCGATTTACAACAAATGTTCCCAAAATGTAATACGACCCAAATCTTTAGTAGTGACTCTCCAAAAGGTGACTCCCAATGTATCTTAGCACCTCGTGCCTTATTGACCTGAGAAAAACATGCTTAAAACATCAACATAAAGTTAGTGAATTCATAGGTTTATATAAGTCAATTGTAGGACCGCAAGATTTCCAAGTGTATGATTAAGCAACAAATGCAAACATCATAAAAAGTATTACGTTTCCCTAAGCTCATGACACTGAAGCTCGACATGTATGGATGCAATAAATTGCCAACCTTGCCCGTGAATGATGTTCTAACCAGCAACATCCCCAATCCGACATGATATACGCTTGTTGTCTGGCAAACCGGAGCAGTGAGCGCTACTAACTCAAACAGGGATGTCAATCCCAAATAGATCTATTTATAACACTCGCGCTTACAATCCAGTAATTGACAGTTCATGATAATGGGCTCAGTGGGTTATCGCTACTTAGGCAAACACGCAATCATTGCATAAAATGTACACTTACGTCCAATTTGTAAAACAAAGCATGTTCTCACCCCAAAGATGTAAATCATTTAAATAATTATAAAGCATGAAAGCATGAGGCTTGAACTCACCTTAGTAGGGTAAGTCCTTCGCGTGAATTTGGTATAATTATTCCAATTGTATGGCAAATGAATCACACCGTCAAATACCTAAGTAAATACGGCCAGTCTTAGTCTACAAGTTTAGGCTAATGACTTCATGTATAAACTACAATAATTTGCTAGTTTATATATACTGTTATCACTTGTTTGGTGGTGTACATGTTTATTGTATTCGTTTTTGCTCGTTGGCTCTTGGGAAGGTATACCCTTATGTATGTACTTGTATAAGTATACGTGTCATTAATAAATATACGTATTTATTAATTGTGTTGTTTATGTATTTATAAACCGTGATTTTAACTTGTAATAATATCCTCATTATATTATGTCCAGTTCGATACGTCAAGTATTCATAAAACCATTTTAGTTTCATATCATACCCTTAGGTTTCTAGATTGGCAAAATTAGTCCTTATAGTTTAAAATAGTCAAATTACAACTTATACCCCTAAGTTTCCATGTTGACACTTTTAGTCCCTCAACTTTACAAAGTTTACACTTTAGTTTAGTTTATCTTCCAAACAGACCCTTAAGGTTTCTAGATGTCAAAATTAGTCCCTTTAACTTACAAAAATAGTAGGTTTATAGTTTTAACTCTTAAGTTTCCATTTTGATACTTTTAGTTCTTTAACTTGTAAAAATCACATTTTAAATCCTTTTAAGTTCTAACAAGTAGCACAAGACTTAATTAAGCTTAAATAATCAAAATAAGCTGTTTACTTCTAGAAATAAGCTTGGATGAGCTTATTTTGCCTTATTGGGCTTTTCGGCCCAATAACTAATTCAAAATAAGCCTTTAAGGTCCAATAAGGTATTTAGCTAGTTTTTCAAGTAGGTTTTGATACAATTAAGTTATTTAAGTTTAAATAAGCTGTTTTGGCTTATTGGCTTATCCTTTAATCCATAAGCCATTGTAATGGGCTTTTGGGTCCATTAAGGGTCCATTAAGAGTTTTAAAAGTGTAAGGTTATTATACTTAGGCCCATTAGCTCTCCAAACTTCTTAATAAGTCCATAAGCTGTATTAGCTCGCGAATAAGCTGTCTAAGCTTATTTGTGCTATTGGGCCCGTATTGTGCCTCGCTAAGGGCTTGTTATGGTTTCGTTAAGTTACCTAAGTTACCATTTAGTACTTAAGCCATAAATAAACCATCTTATAAATATGTGTGACTTATTCGTGGGTCTTAAGGCCTAACAGTGGACTTAGATGTCCATGGTGGTACGTATGGTTTATGTTGTGGTATTCTACTACTAACAAACCAAAACAAGTTCGTTTAGCACACATATAAGTCGTGTTTATCACATGCAATCGTCCAACTAGTTAGTATACATCTTCCCAAGCCAAGCCATCATGTTTTCATGAAAAGTTTACATGTAGGTTTCGAGTACTTCGTGTCTAAGTGATAGTGTTTACGTTGGTTTCCATACTTGTATTTAAATGAAACCAATTAAGCCTTAGCTCGTTATTAAACTACATTTTACATGATTTAACATATCCTAACACCACACAAGTCATATACATGTATCTGTATGTGTGTGAACCATGCATAGGTTGAACCATACATGTTAACACTCACGTTAACTTATTAAGCACAAGTTAACCGTGACCCATACGACTAGCCAAGAGAAAGCGAGTAAGACATGAACATATAGAAGTTAGGGTTCGACTTACAATGGTCCTAGTGCTTAGTTTTGAGTTAGGAAAACAACCTAAATCGTATACACCCGATTGTTTATCTAACCCAAAGCTTCATAGCTTTTAATGACTCGAATAGTATAACCCAATCCTAGCTTAAACCCGAATATTTCTTGCTCCTAAACCCTTAGACGTATAACCCTAACTTCTTGATCACTAGGTTATATCTTGGAACTCTTGATAACAAAGTGTGATGTCATGTTTGTGTGGGTTGTGTCTCGGCTGTGGTGACCCGATATAAAAAGAGAAGCAAGGATAGTTTTTGCTAGTGTGTGGTTAAGCGAATGAGTGTATAAACACTCTTAGTTGTGAACTCTTGTATTTATAGAGAAAATATCTCTAAACCACTTCCTAAAACTATGTCTCGCTAGCTTAGAGAGGATAGGTAGTTTTGGTTCAAGCTTAAGTGGTTTTAGGGAAGCTTAAGCTTGTCTAAGTACATGTTTTAATGACTTAGGTGATGTACATGATTTGCTTTAGATCTCATGTTTATATTGTTGTGATTGTGACGTGAAGTAGTATGGAGCAAAAGAAAATCATGTATAATCTTTACATAATGTATATTAGGCCCTAAGTACTTTTATTAATGACTAAATGTTTGTACATGTACTTAGCAAGATTTTGTTTGGTGTTGTGTGTGTGGAACGATTCGGCAAAGAGAGGGAAAAACAAGATTTGAATCTTGTATAGATTTTGTTAAGTACATTGCTTTAATCACACATAGATGTACAAGATTTAGCCATTGTTTGTGTATATAGCACATGATCCTTGTGTCGTGACCTATAGAAGAAAAACAAAGAAGTGTGCTAGAGTGTAAGGTTTCCTAACCATAAACTAATCATACACTATCCTTAAACTAACTATGGTAAGTTATTGGTTAAGGTTACATGTTGTAAGAGTATGTAAGACTTTGTAAGAGATCCTCATAATCCCTAAGAAATTTAGACGCCTAAGATTAAGTTTAGGGTACTAATGATTTGACAATTTCTAGTTATATGGGATAATGGTGTACTTAAGGTGGTTAATAACCATAGTATACAAAGTTTGTCTCATGTTAATGTTACTAGATAACATAACCGGCCCTTGTAGGCTTAATGACACAAAAATTGTATAATTTTTGTGTTTAGAGAATAAAAGTGGGTATTGGTTTGAGTCTAGATGAGTTTAGGTATTCCGGGTATGCCCAAATGTATTTTATTGCGTAACGTAAACCCTTTTACGTGACCAATAAAAATAAAACACACAAAGTCAATAATTTTCCTCCAAATAATTATCTAACACTTGTTTGACGTAAACCTTAATTTGTTTGGTGACCGTTTATGTTGAATAATTATTTTTGGCCTACGCGTTTTAACTTAAACGTATCAATTTAAAAGTAAATGCGTGTAAGACTAAAATAATATATGAAAACAATAGGTGTCGTAAAATGACCTAAAAATGCGAAATGTTACAGTTCTTATGGCCAACATTTCCAACTATGGTTCTGACATTATCTTAGAGGTACCTCATTCTGAAACCTATCTTAATGATATGGAAAATCAAGATGTGCAGGCAATGCATGATTTTGAACAAATACTAGCTGTGGATTTTACAGATAATGAGATACATAATGATAGCAATACCATTCTGTATTCTTAATATTTGCAATAAACCCAATAGGCAAATGTTTAAGATACTCATTTGCAGGCACAACAAGATTCAATGATTTTATCTGTGATAGAAAAAATGTCAGAACAAATGATTAATCATGTAAATAATTAAGAAAAGGCTAATAAGGAACAGAATAATGAATCAGTAACCGCTGAGCTAAAGAGATACAAGAACGAGTCAAAACGTTTGAACAACGTCGTAATATTGATTTAAGTAGTCGTGAAAAAATAATTGATTCTAAAATGGATGATATGATTAAGGAGAAACTTGCACTAAAAGAACAACTTGAGCAAAATATTTCTAAACAAATCAAAGAAAAGGAATGTTTATTGCAAGCATTCACTGTTTTCAAAAGTGAATCCAAAGAAAAAGAAGATAAATATATGGAAAACAAAATTGATTTGGAAAAGAAGATAAAGGAACTTGATAATATTCTTTTTAAAGTGGGTCAATCTGCTCAAACAGTGCACATGTTAACTAAGCCACAAGCCTTCTATGATAAATACACAAACAAGCTCTAGGTTATCAAAATCCGTTTCACCTTAAGAAAGCTTAGCGGATTAAACCAACCTTGTATGATGGTTTTGTTATTTCTGATAAACATGTTGTTGTGCCTGTGATTGATGATGAGGAAACATTGATTTTGGAAGAAAAGAGTCGATAAAAAATGTCTGAAAAAGCAAAAGATCCAGAGGTTATTAATAAAAACATTTCTCATAAATCTATTGATTATGAAAAATTAAATAGACTTTCTAAAGATTTTGGGAAATGTTTTACTCCACAACAAGAATGGATGTTGAACAAGCTTTTTGGTTTCGTATATCCAATCCTACCATTGAATCTTCTAATCTACCACCTGTCAAAGTGGAAGTTCTCAGTGAACTACCTAAGGTGAGTTTGGTGAATGCAAGCCTTAAAAAGCTTAAATTCCACCTCGCCCAGTTTGACTCTGTGGTGAAGAAGAGGACAACACCTAATGCTCGTGAAAAAGGTGAATGGGAGTTTGAACATACTAAAGCTGTTTTTAACAATGAAATTATTCCATTTCTAAAATCTTTAAAAGACATCTTCAATGTGTTTGATAAAGATCTTCTAAATGAAATAATAGAAGTACAAACAGTTTTTGAACAAATGGAAGCGTCTGTTCAACAGTTTTTAGTTGATAAAAAATGTTTGGAAATTGCTAAGAAAGAAATTTTTTAGAAAACGATCGACTTTTACAAAAAATAATGTCTCAAGATGTAATGTTAACTGTGATGAATTCTATGTCTTTGAATAATGATTTTGTGAATATGAAAATGCAAAAGTGTGATTCGTGTGAGAAGTGTTTGAATCTTGATGCTGAGCTTTCCAAATCAAAACAAGCTTATAATGATCTTTTGAAAAATCATTCACAACTTGAAAAACATTATATTTCTCTCGAAGTGTCAATGCAATTAAAACAGGAAGTTTTTCAAAACGATAAATCTTGTGTTAATCATAATGCTGTTGAAATTCAAGAACATTTTGAAATCAATGATTTGAAAGCTCGGCTACAAGACAAAGATACGACCATTTGTAAGTTTAAGGATACTATTAAATCTTTGCGAGAGAATACCAAGGACGAGAACGTTGCTCATGATAAATGTGAATTTGAGCCCATAAATAAGGAACTGGAAAATAGTGTGGCAAAATTGCTTTTTGAGAATGAACGTCTTTATAATGAAATTAATCATGTGAAACAAATTTTTAAAGATCAGTTTGACTCAATCAAACAGACATGTGTTCGACATAAAGAACACAGTGACTCTTTAATTAACAAACTGAACTTAAAATCTGTGGAAAATGAGGATTTAAAAGCTCAAATTCAAGACAAGGTTTTTGTGATAACATCATTGAAAAACAATTTACGAAAATTAAAAGGGAAAGAAATTGTTGAAAATGTTGTACACATACCTTCTGCCACCACTATTGCTCCAGGCATGTTCAAGCTTGATTTAGAACCGTTGCCTCCTAGGTTATTGCAAAATAGGGAAGTTCACATAGCATACCTTAGGAACACTCAAGAACAAGCTAATATTCTTCGGGAAATAGTCAAACAAGCTAAGGCGAAACTACCTTTAGATAGCGAGTTAGACCTTAAGTGTAAGTATGCCACAAGAATTTAGGAGTTGCTTGTATATGTTCAAGATACGTGCCCTAATGCGATAACACCTAGTGCTAAGAAGGTTACTTTCAAACCCATGAACAATGTTAAGAAAGTTAGGTTTGATGAACCTCTTACATCCTCAAGCAAGATTTAACAGGTAGAGTCTTCTATTACATTAGATTCTAACACACATGTGTTATCTTCTACAGGAATGAAGTGTTCTACTAGTAATTGCGGATCAAAACCTCCAGGTAATAAAAAGAATGATAGGATCTCGCAAACACCAAGTAAGAACAAGAAGAATAAAGTAGAAGCCCAATCTAGGAAAGTGAATAAAGTGAATTGTGTTGTTAAGCCTGTTTGTGATGTTGATGTTAAGCATTCACTGTCAAAAGCGAATTCTAAAATTCTCTATCACTTGTAATAAATCGTTTTTTGATGGTGTACATGATAAAATGTTCTTCTTGATCTTTGCGAAATGGGAAATAATCCATGCTACATCTGCTAAGAAACATAAAAACAAATATTTGGAAAACCTACGGGCATGTATTCACTAAAGTAAGGATTTAAGGGAAACCAATAGCAGAACATTCACTATAGTTGGTAACGTCATGCCCTTAACTAGTCACCTCAACTGAATGTAGTGCCTCTAAGAAACCACTTCCCACTCAATGAATACAAAAACCAAAGTTAAAAGTCTATAGCAGGAAACCCAAAAAATGTTAAAAACATAGGTTCGAGTAAAAAAGCTAAGATTGTAGAATCTAAGAATGTTAACCACTCGGAACCCAATCAAACTTGGGGATCCAATGCTACAGATATTGCCATTTTGTTCCTTCTTCTTTGTCATTGACTGTGTCCAGATTATACTCTGGTATCTGGACTCTGGATGTTCGAAACACATGACAGGGAATCGCTCTCAGCTCATGAACTTTGTCAGTAAATTTATAGGTACTGTTAGATTCAGGAACGACCAGATTGCAAGGATTATGGGGTATGGTGACTATCAGCTGAGAAACGTTATTATCTCAAGGGTTTACTATGTTGAGGGACTTAGACATAATTTATTTTCTGTTGGCCAATTTTGTGATGCGGATCTTGAAGTTGCATTTTGGAAAAACACTTGCTTTATTTGCAATTTAGAAGGTGTTGATCTACTTTCAGGGTCCTAAGACACAAATTTGTACACAATCTCTCTTGATGACATGCTTAAATCATCTCTGATTTGTCCTCTGTCCAAAGCGTCAAAGACTAAGAGCTGGTTATGGCACCGTCGATTATCTCATCTCAACTTCGGTACTTTAAACAAGCTAGCAAAAGACGGTCTTGCACGAGGAATTCCTAGGCTTAAATTTCAGAAAGATCATTTGTGTTCAGCATGTGCATTAGGGAAAAGCAAGAAAACCTCTCACCAACCCAAAGCTGAAGACACTAATCAAGAGAAACTATATCTTTTGCATATGGATTTGTGTGGCCCGATGCGTGTGGCTAGTATTAATGGAAAAAGGTATATCTTAGTGATAGTCAACGATTACTCAAGATTTACCTAGGTCGGATTTTTGAAGACAAAAGATGAAGCTCCTGCGGCCATCATCAAATGCATCAAAAATATTCAAGTTCGTTTGAAAGCCACAGTCCGAAATGTTCGAACAGATAATGGAACCGAATTTGTCAATCAGACACTTCGGGAATGGTATGAAAATGTTGGCATCACGCATCAAACTTCTGTCGCGCGCACTCCTCAGCAGAACAGTGTTGTCGAAAGGCGCAATCGTACTCTTGTTGAAGCTGCTCGTACAATGCTAATATTTTCTAAAGCTTTATTATTTCTCTGGGCCAAAGCTATCAATACTGCTTGTTACACCCAAAAACCGTTCTTTAATACGCCTCCGATACAACAAAACTTCATACGAGCTTATGCAAGACAAGAAACCGGACTTATCATTCTTTCATGTCTTTGGTTCACTTTGATATTCTACCAATAACTAAGGGGATCTAGGAAAATTTGATGCTAAAGCAGACATAGGGATTTTTGTTAGTTACGCGCCTGCAAAGAAAGCGTTCAGAATCTACAACAGAAGGACCTAGATACTTACTGAAAAATCCATGTGACGTTCGATGATCTAACAACAATGGCTTCTGAACAATTCAGTTCAGGACTCGGGCTTCACGGTATGACTCCTGCTACATCCAGTACAGGACTCGGTTCAAATCCTGTTTCTCAACAACCTTGTATTCCACCAATAAGAGATGATTGGGATCGGTTGTTTCAACCAATGTTTGATGAATACTTTAACCCTCCACCAATTGCTGTTTCTCTAGTTCAAGAAGCTTCTTGTGACAACCGTGGCTTGAGCAGGTTGGTCAAACCGTAGTATTGACCTAAATATTTGTTCTATAAGTATGGTTTATGGGTATGTGTGTTTTATGAGGATTTGAGAATCAACCTAGTGAGTGTAAGAGTCTCATTGAGGTGTGATTATGATGGAGTTTGCATGGGTGCATTTCATTCACTTTTGAGTGACAAGTAAATGACTTATGAGATTTGAGCGTTTATGTATTTTATGTGTATGTATTTATGTGTAAGTATTTACGTATTCAAATTGTTTAGTTTTAGAGTTTTGGAAGATAGAAATGTAGTTAGAATATGAAAGAAACGAAATTTCTATTTTTGAAAAGTTAGGGTTAATAGAAGTGAAAAGTTATTTATTCTTAAAAGTCTAGTAAATTGCGTTTAAGCGAAAAGGTATGCGCAAACAAGCTAAGGTTTTTATAAAAACTTAAGGTAATGCAAGTAATTAGTTAATTAATAATTTAATAAAAAAAATAAAAATATATATATATATATATATATATATAGTGGGGGATCGGCCGGCCCAAAAAGAAAAGGAAAAAAAGAAAGGAAATCCAAGCCTAATTAAACTAGGACTCTAATTAGGAATTATCTAGGATTATTCTAGAGGCCTATAAATACAAAATAAAATCCCATAACCCTCTCTCATATACTGTTCGACCGATCCAAGAGAAAATTTTAGGGTTTTGATTTTGTGAAGGAAACAAGCTTTAAGGTATGTTTAATTAATCTTTGTTAGTTATTAATCATTAAAAACATGTAATAATTATTATGATGGAATTAGGGTTTTTATAAATCTGTAAATTAATGATATTAATCATGTCATAATGATTAGGGTTTAATTGTAATCGTATGGGTATGATCGGTTAGGTTTAATTCGTGTTAAAACTTGATTTAGGTTTGAGCAGAATTTTAGGTCGTGTTGTTCAGATGATATCTCATGATTGATAACGAGATTTTTGATGAATCTTATGTCAGAATTGTGAGTCCAAAGAGTCTACATTCCAAAAAGTTACGCCTCGAAACGATTTTGTTGTGGGAAGTCATTCAAATATTGTTTGCAAGAAAAGTTGTCAAAACAGTAAATACGGGTCAGATTTGGGTCTGATTTCGGGGAGTAAAACCCCTACTTAAAATTCGAATTAGGATTAGCCCTTTTACAGAAGTCAAGTTCTATGTGTCTATTAAACTTCCATAAATTTTTAGCCTCTGATTTGTTGTCTAAGTATGGTTTTTAGGGTCATACTTTTTAGTGTGCGTGCAGGTCCGAATTGGGACTGTTTTGAAGTTTGATTTTATTTGGAGTAGGTTTACTCATTAATTAATTCTTTGGGAATCTCATGGTAGTTAGTAAACACATAAGGGATCATGTGTGATTTTTGGAATGAATTATGAGAGTCATTTCGAGTAAGGTTTTAGGGTCTGTAATAGTCTATAAAAATTCGCATTTTGATTAAAAAGGAGTTGTCTAATGTAATGTGTTAATGAAGCGGTTAAGGTTGGGCATGGTGTCGGGGTGACCCATGATGGGACATTAAACCCCTAGAGACATCCATCATATGATTGTTACATGTGCGTTAAGCTTTTGGCTTAGTAGCGTGTAACACGAGTTATTTTGTTGTTAGATTTGTGCTAGTTGTTTGTGAAGCTTTTTGTTGGAATCTTTTGGAAAGCTAAGCAAAGGTGAGTTTCATAGCCCCTTTTTTTCTCATGTTATTTTGGGGTGAGAATGATGCTTGTTGTCGTGTTAAAATGTTTTTAAGCTTGCTGTAGTTATGTGTATTGGATCGGATGAGTACGCCTACTCAGTGTTGTGATATGGGATCGGATGGGTACGCCTACCCAGTGTATGATATGTTTGGTATTGTGGATCCCAATATGCAAAATGAGGTGTGACGGTGGTAAGACTGCGTGAGCTAATATGAGGCCATGTAGCGCACATATGTAGTTGATATGATTGTGGATCGTGGGCACGTTCCGTCCCGTTGTTGTTATTTGTTGTCATGAATTGTTTTGGTAATTGCAGCAGCTAATTGAAAGTTTATTTTGGATATTGTTGTATGTCGTAAACCTATGATTCTCGCTCAACTTTATGTTGACGTTTTAAGAATCATTTTCAGGTGAGCTTAATGGTGCTAAGATAGAGCTAAGTGGCTAGAAGAGACCGTCGGATGCTTGGAGTTTATTTATTGTTCTGTTTGAATTAATGCGTTTGCATGAATTGTTTCGATTATGTTTTGCATGTAATTTATTGATGAGACTTCTTTCTCATTAATAAAGACACCATTAGGTTTTGGGTATTGTTATGACACTTTGTGTCTTTGCTTTACTTTATTTTCATTTTAGTATTCTCTATATAGGCACCATGTGTTGTGATGATATCCATTCTTGTTTACGCCTTACATTTCCGCCTTGGCGGGGTGTGACAGATTGGTATCAGAGCCTTTGGTTATAGACAACTAGGTGGTTGAGCCTAGACTATAGCTTAAGGGTCCCTCATATAGTTGCATTTTAGGGTATAAGTGTTTGTATACGTATATACCGTATGTTTCCGCTACCTAAAAGCTTTGAAATTCTTTCTATTTTGAATTACTACTATATAATATGAAATATATACTTTTTTCATTATGGGGATCTAATAGTATATACCCCTTTGTTATTGTTTTAGTCATGTCTTCCCCTACCCCTAGGAGATATCGTTGGGAGATTGTTTACCTCACTGGACTCGCAGAGTTGGGTGACTTTTGAGAGAGAAAAGTCAAACCCAAGCGAGGCCCAACATAAGTTTATTTCATTTTCTACCTTGATGCGTTGCTATAATCGAGGATTACTTTTATATTTTGGGTCACGATGTGACTTCTGTTTCGTTTGGTCGATTGGGATTTTATGGTTCGTTAGATGGATTATCATGTTTGAGTTATATTTGGATTATTATTAAGTGCTATGTGGTAGATGTGTGTTATCATTGAGATGTGTGGTCTTGGAAGTAAGTACACGTGTGAAAAAGGTGCAATTATAATTATGGTCGCGAACATAATTATAAAGGCAACACACACGTGGACTTGTGACTTTGATTGCATTGATCATTGTTGCTTGTATGTATTATGTAAGGATGTAAGTCTGGATAGTTGTGTAGATGGTAGTGTAGATGTGATGTGAGATCCTGTTGAGGATGGTTGTGTGGTTAGAGAATTCCTCTCTTAACCGATTGGGCGATTATATTAGGTTGGGTTGCGTAGATGGTAAGGTTCCCTTTCATCTATCGTTTGCGGATACATCGGATACCTGTTGGTATTGTCGTCGCGATTCTTAAGTTGGTTCGTTAGCTCGTTGTTCGTTGAGATATCCAACGCTCGTGTTGGTATTCTAGGGTGTTATCATAGAACTGGTGTTCTATGTTCTCCGTTTGGCGTTTTGATTGTTTTCCTTTGTCTAAAGGTGACGATACTTTTTGGTTTGGTTCTAAGACCGTTGGTATGGATGAGTCCTTATGGTTTGTTTGGTTTGCAAGAGTTCTTGTCGTGTTCGTTTTCAAGTAAATTAATATTCTGGTATTGGAATTCTTAAGGTATTTTGGGAGTCTATTTTGCTATCATGATGTCTTTTGTTGCGAGTCATAAATTCCTTTTCAAAGTAATTTTGTTGTAGTCGATATCATATCGTTTAGGTGTTAAAAACTTCTTTCGAAAATAAATTATATAAATAAAATGCAACACATTTGTTTTAACCATCTTTTGATTTCTTTTATAAAATCATAATTAAAATAAGTTTATGAAAATTTTATTTAAATTTATTTTTACACTTAAAATTATTTGCATTATTAACTAAGGTGATTCTATTGTTTTAAAATGATTGGTATAAGGTTATGAGGGAAAGTTTCCTTGGGTAAAAATCGGTTTTGGTACAAAGGTTCTTAATCTTTTAATTAATGGGTCGTGGTACGTGGTAATGACCTTTTGTAATATTTAGCCACACAAAGCATGTTTGTTTTGGGTATTTAGTCACATACAACTAAGCATACAGTGACCAATAATGTTAATAAGTGTGACTATATGGTGTTTAAATTAAAGAAATGTGTATTTTATGTGACTATTGATAATCAAATGGCCACATAAATATTATGATTGTGTGACAAAATGGTTAGTGTGACCATATATGCCATTTGGTCATAGTGTTAGAAGTAAATGTGACTAAACACATTAGCTTTTGGCAAGCT
>BQNB010130013.1:7221-19013 GCA_026074375.1 Tanacetum coccineum | reverse complement strand
CATTGTTTAACACTAGAGATAGAACTATGAAAAGGAAGCTTCACATGTTTACCAAGTTGACAAGCATGGCAGACATGTGGAGACTGTGAGTCCCTAAATGAATAGATCTTTGCAGCCTATAACAGATGATAGCCAAACTGTATAAATACAACTGACTATGTAGAAACACTGATTATGAATACTATATGTTGATGCGGAATCTCAACACAAGTACTAAGAAAAACAATGTATAACTAAATAACAACTTCTATTAATCTGCTTTGAACACTTTACAGATTACTAACTATTTTTGATATGATATTGCTATGAGATATCTTAAGGACGTGTCTAACTATGCTTAGAGATATCCTTTTATAGACTAAGGATAAACTCTCACAAACTTACAAATCGCTAACAGATAACACATATCTTTTCCTAGAATATCTCATACATATCTCATAATCGGTACTAACTATTTAGTAACTAACGGTACTACTAATCGATCAGTACTTACATTTTGTACTGTCGGTACTAACTATAACTAACAGTACTAACTATTTGTACTGTCGGTACTAACTATAACTAACAGTACTAACTATTTGTACTGTCGGTACTAACTTACTAAAACATAAATCCTAACAGAGACCTCTCTTTATTACATGAAATTAAATGACGAAAAGAGAGAGAGAACGAAGGACATCATTCCCGGGATGACCGAGGCGTTGGTGCCAAGTAGAGGAACTAGTAGAAACAAAAGCAGTAGGAACGGTTGACGGCTTGGTAACTGGATAGAGATCGCCCGAACTGTCACATCGAAAGAGGATATGGCGAGTCAAGAAATCATTCACAGAGAAACCAAAGACGTCAAATTCAATGGTGCAGTTATTATCTCTAGTAAATTGACGAACAGAAATGAGATTTTTAATGATATTAGGTGTTACAAGGACATTGTGAAGATGTAAGGGGCGATGTAGGGATGGAATAATGATATGTCTGGTGTTGGTAACGGGAATAGAGTTACCGTCGCCAACATGAATAGATGGGTATAAACGCGAATTAAAAAGAGTACTTAAATTATGAGCATCAGAATTTAAGTGAGAAGTTGCACCTGTATATATGTTCTAAGTTGGGTCGTGCAACATCATAGTGCTGAACGCACTTGGTAATGAAGTAGCCTGAGACGGATGGAGAGCAGGCGCAGCCCCGAGAATACCTTGGCTGTTGGAGGGCAAACTGTGAAGATTATGTTGTTGTTGGACCGGTTGCTGCTGTTGTTGGGCTGTACCATATCCATGCGGCTGGTAGGCCACAAAAAGAACCGGTTGGGCCGGCTGTTGAACTACACCATAAGAAAAAGGGGTGTGTTGGTTGTTGGGCTGTGAGGGTAGGCCTTGCTGATTGTATTGTCTTGTTCTTGATGGACTCGATCTACATTTGTAAGCAACGTTTAATAGGGGTTGTTGCTAAACCACTTAAAATTTAGTCCACACTTCAACCATCCTATCAGATAATAGTTTCATTATTACTATAATCTTGTTCAATTGCCTTGATAGTTAAGAAAATAAAAAATATCTTATTCCATTGCCAATGATTTATGCATAAAGTTTTTTATTTTAATACTGCAAGTATATATTAAGTCATCTTTAAAGATGATCTCTAAACGATGTTCTACTTCGTATTTTGATAATAGAGCGTACAAAACATCTCCGACTATGTCTATATTTGAAGAAAATATTGAAGCATTGATTAAATTTTTCTGCCAATAAAATTTTTGCAATTTTGCTACAAAAAATATGCCAAAATAAAGATGTCTTTTAATTTTGAATAAAATGAGACTAATGCGACATTGGTTTCAATTTACGCACGATTTTATAAAAACTTTTGATTAAAATTCTAAAATCAACTTTTCATTCTTTCCGGTGATAGGTCAAAATGATATTTGAATAATACAGACGGTTAGATAGAGATTATGAATTAATTGTATTATACAATTTAGTTATATGAAAACGTATGAAATAAAACTATATAAATATACGTAATATTTTTAGTGCAAAAAAATTAGAGAAATTAGACGATTTAAGTAATCAAAAAATATACCACCATAACGAGCGGAAATTTTATTTCTCGTTGTATAACATATCCTACGTATACACAATTATATATATTGTATTGTATGTTGGTAAATGATAAGCTTTCAAAACGCTGAGACTTTTGTATATAAAAGGTGCACGCTAAAAATATATACTTGATCAACTTGTTCATCGAATCCGTCCGTCAATCGGTTATAAAGAAAGAGTCAAGAGTGCCAATAGTCTTGGCCGTTTACTTATACTAAAAACATTTTTCTTTCAGAAAATTTGGTTTGAACGAAAGATATGAGAATTCGCATTTAATTCAATGCACGTTATCTAGAAAGTTTTTTTATTCCATTAACCTTTACTTATACTAATTTATTTAATACGATTCATAGAGTTTTATAGAGTTAATTTCATGCATTCCAACAGTTTAAGAATCAATATATATTACGAAATACGTGGTGGTGTAGCAATTCATTGAACTCTATAAAGTTCAAGCATCAACCACTCGATCTCTCCCTTTCATAATAATCTTTTATCATTTTCAGTCAAGTTATAACCTTTTCAAGCGAGTTTCCTTCCATTTGTCATTACTTACTGTCTCTTTCTATATATATCTTTTTGGGAAGTATCTTGTTGCAACATAAAAAAAATGCAGAATCTTGTAGGGAAGTATCTTGTGATAGTGTTGTTTGTTATGATGACGACGATGATAAATGGCATAAGAGAGGTAGGGATTGGTGTTATTCTTGATATGGATTCGAATGTTGGTAAGAGTTGCCGGGTTAGCATTTTGATGGCCCTTGAAGAGTTTTACGGAGCATCGTACAACAACACCATCATTCACCCTCACTTCCACGATTCAAAATCCAGCAATTTCGAAGCTGCTTCCGTAGGTATGTGCACCCCTATCTTCACTAAGAATATAAAATACTATGTACTACGTATTCAAAAATATATGTAACGTACTATATTCGATAATTAACCATTTGTGCTACATATTTATTGCATGAAATGGTAGAACAAATTAAGCGCCATGGGTATGGTGGCTTAAGCCACAAAACGAAACGGGCCTCACAGTCTGCCACATCAGCATCTCACTCCTACTCAAAAATACCCCTTCACTCATAACACACCTATACCTCTTCATTATGGGCCCACCGACTCCCCAATATTTTTTTCTTTCAATTTTTTCCACATACAATTTATTTCATTTTATTAAAATCGAAAATAAAATAGAAAACATAAAATTAGAAAATTGCTGATTTATTTTTTATAAAATAAAAGACACACTTTATAAACAAACTATTTTTAATTATAAAATTAAAAGGAAAAACTTTTTTATATACTTATGAAAGCACGATTAAAGAAAAACAAAAAAAAAACCACACGGACTAAAATTTCAAATAATGATTAAAGTTTATATTTATCAAACCGCGGCTTCAATCTTCCACCTTTGCACAACATATACACATACACTGTGGCGCGCACACACACATTATTCACACACACTACATCACACACAAAAAAAACACACACAAAAACAACAAAACCATCATATCCCACACTTGTTTAAAATAAAAAAAACAAGTTTTTGTCATCTCCTCGTCGTGCCGTGGCTAGAGACCCGGTTTTTTTGCTTGCGGCGAGGTAACATGGAAGGTGACGAGGGTAGTGGCGAAGCCACGTAGGAAGTGGCGAAGCCACTCGCCACCATACCCTCCTCTCTAAGCGCCATAATCTAACATAGAGGGATAAATGGATATAGTAAGTATGTTGCATACAAAATTCTTGTTCTTTAAAGCTTCTTGAGAGATATCGAATATTTTGCATAAAGTCTTATTTGTCCCCGACCACCAGGGATAAATCAACTGATTCTCATCCACAAATCCTCTAATCATCATTGATAGATCAAACAAATTTACAATTAAACATTTTGTAGATGACATTCCCAACATGCATAGGTGGGTAAATTACTAATTACGCTAATCCGGGGGTTGACACTTTAGGGATCAAAGAAATGATGAGAGTGTTGTTTCAACAAATTACCATTATCAAAGAAGTCTTTTAGTGCAGCACATGACATCACCTGTACGATATCCCAGCACAAGCATCGGTACGTGTCCGAAATTAAAACAAAACACATTTTTAGAACCTTGAATGAGTACTATCGATCCATTTCAGCAAAAAAGTAGAATGTGTCGTTTTTGGTGGCAAAAGACTTTGGAGCTCTGGGTTAGTAAACCTGCAAATAGTATTTCTAAAACGAAAGACAAAACTGTACACTCTGTAGCAATTTTGCATTTGTGTTTTGTTATAATATCATTTCTACAAAAAGTTATACGAAGTGGGCTATCTATATTTAATACAGAAGGTCTACGCCAACCTTCCTGAAATTGGGAGGGCTTTACTCAATTGAGTCTATGTGCTGGTGGACTCAAATCCCGTGGATTAGTCGGCCAGAAGGTCGGAAATCATAAAAAAGAATAGTTATTTGAAACATTTTTTACAGATTTCCATATTCTATTTTGTTATTACTAAATTTTTTAAGAGTTTTAATTTCTTAGTCCTTTTTGTTAAAATAACATGTGCAGCCACAGACCTCATAACAAATACGCGAGTAATGGCAATTTTAGGACCCCAACAATCATCACAGGCAAATTTTGTACTTGATATTGCTATTGGGTCAAACCCAATTTACCCAGTAATCCCAAACAAACCGGGTCAAAGCCAACCCGCAGGACCAAAAACGGTTATATAACTGAAAATAACTGTAAATCAGTTATTCCTCAATAGACACGATGGTTCATTGAACCGACATAACTTTTAGATGTACTGTTTCATTTCTTATAAATAGGGACGAATTATTAGAACAAGAATGTATGACAGATTCTGAATCAGAGCAAGGTTAGATTGAAAAACCAAATCATCATATACCAAGATTTTCTTTTTCGAATAAAAAAAACAGCACCAAGGTTTTCCAGAAACCGTTTAAAAAAAAATGATACCCCGAGTTTTCGTGTACACAATGTTACCACTCTTGCTTCAACGATATTTTCGAAGAAAGCAAACTAAGTTGTAATGATGGCTCGCAAGGATATGTATGGATCAACA
This sequence comes from Tanacetum coccineum, assembly GCA_026074375.1. Taxonomy (NCBI): domain Eukaryota; kingdom Viridiplantae; phylum Streptophyta; class Magnoliopsida; order Asterales; family Asteraceae; genus Tanacetum; species Tanacetum coccineum. Next base: position 13,845 of record BQNB010130013.1, on the reverse strand, counting down.
CGATGTGCCTCACACCGGTCTATTACATAATTGGACCGTCATTATTATAGATTCTATCAAGGTGTTATCTGAGCGTGAAGCCTTATATTCCACAATCCGATTCCTGTGGAGTTTAAAACAAATTTGAGAAAAAATGGAGTCATAGAAAGAGGTTTACAATCAAATTATACCCGAGACTCGAGACTTAGAAGCCGGAACTTAGATATATTAATAAGAATAGGACAGAGTCTTATGAGTTCTTTTCTACTTTTCATTAGGCAACCCCGTTACAAAGAGTTGACTTGCGCGCGCCCTGAATTGAGTGTCCACGTTGAATAGACCAATGGATCAATAATCCTTCCGAAGATCCAAAACATAAGGCTTAAAGGGTTGAGTGGTGATTTCCATGTGATCAATGGGCAACTACAAATGCCTCCTTACCAAATAGTGAATGTATTTGGGAATGGGGTGAAACAAGTAGGATTATGGGATTCAACGAATGGATTATCCAACCAAGCGAGTCAGACTGAGAAACTAGATCACACTAGTAACATTTATGATCTTGGTGCCATCATAAGCCTTGTTTTTGATTACCTCCAAAAAACCCTGAAGTTCACGAAATCCCATATTGTGATAAAAATATGCAGCTACGAGTGGGAGTTCCAGCAGAGGGTGGGTTTGTTGAATTCATTGAGGCCTACAAAGATCCTACAACCCACGAAATTCATGCTAGTGGATTATGCATGGATGTTTTCTATGCGGTTCTAGATGCAATGCCATGTCGTGTAAACTACAAGTTATTTCTGTTTGAATCCCCCGATGGTAAGAGATCTGGAGATTATAATGAATTGGTTTATCAGGTTTTCAATGGGGTAAGTACTTAATTTAAGGCATATATATGGATCCTTGCATAATTGGATTTGATGTCTTTAAATTTGGTTGGCCTACATGTAACATTTTAAATAATTAAATTGTTTCTTTTTCTTTATAATTTTACAGACATACGATATGGTGATTGGAGACGTGACTATCTTGTGGAACAGATCAAACTACGTTGATTTCACTTTGCCATACACACAATCTGGAATCGGAATGCTTGTTCCGGTTAAGGCAGACAAGAGGAAGAATGCATGGATTTTCATGGAGCCTTTAGAAGCAAAGTTATGGATAACAATCGGCTCATTTTTCATCTACACTGGATTTGTCATTTGGGTTCTAGAGCATCGCGGAAACAAAGAATTTCGCGGACCTCCTAATCAGCAAGTTGGAATGATCTTTTGGTTTTCCTTCTCTACGCTTGTGTTTGCACACAGTAAGTCCATGCTTAACTATACACTAGCTACAATATAACAGAAACATATATCGATTGCACGGTATGTTTTTTGAACATATTTACACACTCACAACTTACAAGTGTAGTGTAGAATTGTCAATACAATACACATGTCTTATAGTGACTCAATAAAAGCACACTATAGTTAGTTAAAAACATAGGCACAGGCTGTGCTCAGTAAACGTGCTCTATCAACTACTCAAGTGTTTAATTCACCTAAGGCTGGATGGAACAAGGAACCCAAACTCACCATACACCTCAGCGCCACGTCAGTTTTTCCTCTCTACTTTACCACTCACCTTTCAACCGTTTTAACACTCACCTTTCAACTTAACTCACCTTTTATAAAAATATCCACTTTATATAAAATATACCTCACTAAATACCCACATACACTCACAAACCAAATAAATTAAATTAAATAAAAAACATGGTAGCCCACTTGTAAGTAACTCACCGGTGGTGAGCCACTCACCACTTTGACACCAAGTCACGCGCGAGTTTATAAGGGCGGCATAAGGTGAATGGTGAGTTTGGGTGGTGAGTGGTGTGACTTACCCCTTACTCCGCCCAGCCTAATGGAAGAAACCGGTAAACTTCATGTATATCCGCACAACAATGTGATAGCCTACAGGCTACATTTTAAGAATATATTTCCATGTTTTTAGAAAGGCCAAAACACATATTAGTACCTCGAACTTGGCAAAGTGGATCATCTAATACCCTGAAATTTTAAGAGTGCAAAATGATAACCTGAATTTGACAAAATGAAATTTCTACTACTCTACTAATGAACTCAGCAATTAATTATTTTTTTTTCTTTCTAAAAATCTTTTTAGTATAATATTTTATAATATTTTAGCTAGGCAAATATATTTTTTTCCCAAAATTAGTACCCTGAACTTGACAAAGTGGATCATTTAGTACCCTGAATTTTTAAGGGTGCAGAATGGTACCCTAAACTTGACAAAATTGAATTTCTACTACCCTATACTGCTAAACTCAACAAGTAATTATGTTTTTCTTTCTAAAAATCATTTTAGTAGAGTATTTTGTAATAAATAATGACTTAAACTCTAAGGGGCATTCGGTAAATTTGGTATTTATTTTTTGGTATGTTTCCTAATCTGATTCGGTCTAGAATTTGGCAATACATTTTGAATTAGAACTTAGTACATTTGAATTAGAATTTTGTAATTGATGCCTTTGAATTTGTCTTTGTAATTGGTTTGATACTTGATTATCAACATTTCCGTTCAATAAGAGAGCATATAAACGGAAGTATATATTATCTCCACACACTTTCAAATTTTCATATATTCATCGTGTACTATAAATCTGACATCGAGCATATATATACCTTAACATCCCTTAAACATTTTTTTTCAAATCACATACTCTACATGTTGACTGTTGCACAAAACCATGGACATTATAGATGCTTATATTAATTGTCGATGTTTGAATAACCGAAAAGAAAAACAAATTACAAATGGGCATATATCTTTCAGAGGAGAAGATGACAAACAACTTATCAAGATTCGTGGTGATAGTGTGGGTGTTTGTCGTATTGGTGGTCACTTCCAGCTACACAGCAAGCTTATCATCCATGTTAACAGTACAAAAGCTTCAACCAGCTTTTAGGACTCTAAATGAACTCATAGCGAGAGGAGACTACATAGGATACCAAGATGGTTCGTTCGTTGAGGGTCTGTTGAAAAATAATATGAGCGTTAAAAGTGACAGATTGAAGAAGTATAATAGCTTTTTTGAGTATGCACAAGCCCTCTCGAATGGAAGTAGAAGGGGTGGAGTTTCAGCCATTGTTGACGAGGTCCCTTATCTCAAGGTGCTTCAGGCCAAAAACTGTAGCAAGTTTTTCATGCTTGATCCCATCTACAAGACTGCGGGCTTTGGATTTGTAAGTTGTCCCTTTTACTTGATTAATTTATATGACATTTCATCTTAGGTACAGTAATAAATATGCATGTTTATAACTTTATATATATATATATATATATACACAGGGCCGGTTCTGAGTTTTTTGTTGCCCTGGGCGAGATAGTCTAAAAATGCCCTTGTTTAAGTATACAAGACGCTATCTTTGGTTTTTCTCTTAAAATAAAGCATGCGTATTTACGTAATAAATTTTGGACATTATTTCACTTGGGATAATTTTGGGTACGCATGAACTTTACTTATCTGAAAACGACATTTGTATATTTTTACTTTTTACTTTATTTTGACTTTTCCACTTATTTTTAGATTATACTCTTTTTTTAATTACTTTATCGTTTTTTTTCAACTAAAGATTAAAAAAGATGCATTCTGTTATAAAATAGGAGATTTGATCAACATAATGTTATCTAAAATCAATACGAGTTAACATATGAAATATAAATCCGATCGATTAAGTAATATGCAGAAACCATACCTAAGATTTTTGGTCTAGTAGTATGTGTGTTCCTCACCAACTTAAAAGTTGTGGGTTCAAGACTCGCTGAAGATATTTATGAGATATATTGTGAGATATGTGGTATAGGGTATGAAAAAAATTATCGTTCTAAAAAAATGCATAAACCATACCAGTTCACACATTATGTATATGTGATATTTATATAATATCATTGAATGAATATTAATGTTCAGAACTTCAAAATATAGGATCTTCTTATTAAAATGTGGCAAAAAGATGAAAAGAAAAACAAAAAAGGAAAAACAAATAATTACTTTTCTATTTACTCAGTATCTCACGTGACAAAATAGTACTTCTCTTTTTTACTCAGTATCTCACGTGACAAAAAGTCACCACCTTCCTCTATCTTTTCGGTAAGCCATTTTTCCCGATGACTGCAACCTTTCTTTTTTCGGGCAAAAATGTTTTTTAAACTAGCTCAACATGTTACTGATCCGTTTGATCATCACAACATCATCTTCATCATGTAAAACTATTCAGAACACCAAAATATTTGATGCCCCCTAGTTGCTTGATGCCCTGGGCCGTCGCCCGCGCTGCCCATAGCAGAAAAAAAATTAAGTAATGAAACAGGACTATGGCCGGCCCTGTATATATAATCTTATCATTCTCATTTTATGTTTTCTTCTTATTTGATCATAACTTTCTCTCTCTCTCTCTCTCTATATATATATATATATAAGTAGTCCCTTATCTAATTCGTCGCTTAAGTTTTTGGCTTTTAAATTTTTATAGGTACTTCCAAAACGTTCACCACTAGTAGCTGAGTTCTCAAAAGCAATCTTAAAGGTGGTAGAAGGTCCATATACAAACTTATCAAACAAATGGATTGGAAACGGCGTTCATTGCTCTGAGCAAAACGGTGAACTTCAAGACTTCGATAAGCTTACATTGACTAGTTTTAAGGGTCTTTTTTATATCGCCGGTTTGTCCTCAACTTATGCACTTGTTGCATTCATATTTATGTTTTTGCATGAAAACAAGGACATACTAATGTCAGAGAGTTCAATGCACGAGAAGTTGACCGCAATCATACGAAACTTTGATGAAGATAAAAACAAAAAACCTGCTGTACTAGACGCAATGGATGATAGTCAAGTAGACGTTGAAGCAATCGACGATAATCAAGCACACGTTGAAGAGAATATAACACAAACACCGCCACTGAGTTCAAGAACGAGTATAGAACATCAAGGTGAAGGAGTACCTTCATCTCATGATAGTCCTATTCGATAATGAGCCAAACATGCATGTATCTACATGTACTTTATTGTGCAAATATAGGGTTATAGCTATTTATAGCTTCTAATTTGGGTACACTAAAAAGTCCTATTCGGCCTTCGTGTCAAAAGTTTTTTCATCATTTTTTATTCCTTCGCAGTTAAAGTCTCGGGATTTTATCATTTTGTGATGTTATGTAATTATTTTTGTTGACTCTATTGTACTTTAAGTTTCTAGCGTCTTGCTAGACTCTTTTTTATATATATTCCATCTTTGCCGTTCAAAAAAAAATAGAAAAATGGTTAATATTGAATATGTATAATTATATGTTAAAGTATTACTTGTTAAACATCTCAACACTACAGAAAAAAGTCGGAACATTGTTTGGGGTTAGTCCTTTTTGTAAGGGTTGGTCAGTCGACAAACTTGGGTGTATGAAATATGGTTTCTTCGTCGATTTAAATCTTTTAAAGAAATTTTGAATCGTTCAACATAAGTTTCATCTTCATAACAGTTTGAGTTTTTCATCACAACAACGAAAATATATAAGGTATTAGTTGAGGTTATTCTATACAACATGCTATTGTATTGTAGAATCTATAACTCTTTACGTCACCTAATAGTAATAAAATTTTATGGGTGATTTAATTTAGTCATTCAAATTTTTTAAAACTTATAAAAATCTTCAAAGTTTTAAAATTATTCCATTCTTAGTGAACTTTTTTTGGGAAAATGGGAAGATTATATTAACACAAAACTTGAATAAGTGCTTACAAGATTTAGTCAAAAGAAACACATGGGCACGCCAATGGAACAAACTACAACTAAAATATATTTGAAATACAATATTAAACCATTAAGCCTTTTATACTCAAAAAGACTTAAAGATTAATATTAATAGGCCTCATATATGTTAAAGTTCTTACGCAAAGACTACATTTTCTACATGAAAATAACCAAATAATCAATCTGCAGCACCTCTTCACAGAAAGATTATAAAGTCGTCATCCATGAAAGGCATAAGACCAACATACATGAAAGGCATCATTCTCAATCAATAGCCCAACCATCTCTATTACTCCATATCTTTCATCACAATATCCCATTGCCTTGCAAATTTCCTCGCTTGTAAAAAATCTTTTACCTTTAAACTCATTAGCTTTAGCTTCGCATGTTCAATGATTAAGCCAATTAAAATGTCTTCAGTTCTTTTTTCCTGATCAAATATCCTCTTTTTCTCTCATTCCATACATAATAAACAACTGCATCGACCACAATCCTTCTCAGAATATTCGTAATGTCATTGTTATTAGATAACCTTACCAGAGCATAAATAATATCTTTCCAGTCATTAGGCAAATTATTTCTACCAATCTCACTTTTCAAAGCAAACCATACTTTTAAAGAAAAATTACATTGAAAAAAAGGTGATTGTGGGTATGAGGACATACATTGCATAAAGCGCATCTAACAGTAGCTTGAGGATTCCAACTTAAAATCTTACCTTGAGTGGTGAGCTTCTCTTGTATAGCAAGCTGATTCGTGGAATAGTATATATATATAAAATAACACAAATGCAAATCTCAACCAAATGCCCTTAACCAAGGCAAAAGGT